>JACCGJ010011457.1:0-129497 GCA_013407085.1 Atriophallophorus winterbourni | reverse complement strand
AAAATGCGAACGATAATGACAACATAGCCTCGGAGACTCAACGAACCAGATTTCGGTAGTGACGCATAAAAAATCGATTTGTGGTTGAAACGAGATTGTGTAACATACAAACTGAGTCTGTCTATAGTGCAATACTTGCGAAATATGTAAGCATTCGTATCGTGTAGCCTATAGCGCCCTATTTATAATTGCGACTCCACAGTGAGGGTGTGTGCGAAGCAAATGTTCATGTAGCGTTCTTTTACGTTCAAAGTATTCCCTTAGTAACATGGACTGAAAAATGTCTTGTTCAATAGGTTGTCGTGTTTTGCCGTCGTCTTCGATTGTTTGAATAATCTATTGGTGTCAATTGAATTGCAGATGTGAAGCTTTTTATGATGCGTGACAGTAAAAGCTGTCAATCTGATGCCGCTCTACTGACCCACAACAATTGCATGAATGCATGTGTAAGCACCTCATCCCAGTCTACCTGTGCCTAAGCTTCTACAGGATATGTAGCTTCTTAGGTCCCACCCTTCCCCATATCTTTTCGGAATTCCTTCATTATGCCATAGTCACATAGCGCACTTGGTACTTATTAGCGGTGTAATACTGTCAATGATGATGATGATGATTTAAATTGATTAAAATACGCATTTTACTCAGTAAAGAGGCTTTTTGCGTTCGAGTAGAGCCACAGTGGTTTAATCATAAGCTGATGTCAATTATTATCTCTTTGTACAAAATGTAGGAGCTCAGTATATCTATAATTATAATGTTACATTTGTCGTGACCGACATGAAAAATCTACGCACATGATCTTTCCACATTGTTCGAATATAGCACTCTATTTGTATCAATACACGTATAAAAATGCCAAAATTCTATTCACATTCTGGCCGGGCTTTGCTAGTTCAAGAAAAGAAGCAAGAGAAAGAAGGAGGCAGAATCGGAAATGAAAGGGAAGCGGGGGGGGGCAGGCAAGAGTGTGGACGGGTGGCAGTGGGTGTTGCCGATCGGAAGGGCAGGAAGGAGGGGTAGAGGAGGCGTGCGAGGTCGGGGCAGAAGTGGCCGCCAAAGGAAGGACAACCACCTGAACAAAGGGCGGCGCTAAACAGCGACCACACCTCAGCGGGACGCGAACCCGCACCGGGGCGCCCGCCGAACCCATGAAACAAACCGGGCAGGCGAAATCAACAACACACACACATCCACAGCCGCCACACAAAACACGAAAGACGAGCCAAGAAAAGAACTCAGGAAACGCGAGGGCGCCGAGCCGGCTCCCGCAGGGCGAGGGGCTCAGGGCCGAGCGAACGCCACCAGAGAAAATAAATACGAAAAGAAGGACAAGGGAGAGGCAAAGAAAAAAACGAAAACGTATCCGAACAACCTTCCACACGAGAGGACCAGCGCGGACCGACCAACACAGGAAATAACAGGAGCTAAGAAGACGAAAGCCCAAGACGTTGTCCTTCCTGACCCCCCCCACACCCGGCAACTGCCCTAAGCGCGTCCCCCAACTGGGTAACACCCTACCCACCCCCGCCCCACTCGTCACGAATACAGAAACGACGAAAGGAGTCTCTCCGATCCATTCAAATCGCTGTACCTAAAATCGAATATTTCTTTTTTCTCTCATGCCAATCAATCGGCATTTTCAAGACCATTTCTTGGATGGATCGCGTTCAAACAACAAACAACAAACCATGGCTGGAGAGCAAACAGATAATGCGCGATGTTTTTTTATCTCTAACACTGGTGTATCTTGCAAAAACGTTACACATTATGTTCACCACAATGAATTAGCTGTGCTGCGTCACAGGCACAAGCGATTAAAACGTTCTTTGCTACCGATTATTTATGCACCTAATTTTGAACATCAATCAATGTACTATGTGAAAAGTGAGTTTATATATTCGTCGCGCGTACGAAACCTCAAGATTTATGCGTTTTTACCCGTTTTCTATCCATCCCACCTCTATCATATTCACATATATTGATTACTTATTAGCCGTTTGAATTTGAGTCAATCGATAAAATCGGACAAAAATCGATACGTTCAATATTTAAACGATTAGTTTCCTACACATTTGAAAGGTTAATGATTCAGTTATTTCAGACAATAATATTGCGTTTGATGAGAACTAATATGACGGGTAAACAAGACGTAAACATGTAAGTCTATGTTCGCTTAGGTTTGCAGGAGCAAGCGTTTTAACCACATGTTCAAGTCCATGGGTTTAACCCCATCAACATGTGTGTGAGCGTATGTGATTGAACAGTTTGGTTTTGCCAAAGTAATCCAAAAATGGCGTACAAGTTAACAACTTGTTCACCATTTCTCCACTGTTTCTAGCGCATGAAGTTCCTGGTCATACTGTCCCTATAAGGTGAGTGCAAACAGCACGATTCCGGCCGTGGGGTGTGTGCTTAATGGAAATGCATACAAATGAGAATATTTGTTATATGAAACTGAAACACGTTTTATAGGTTTCCAGTGTTCGATCCTTTCAGGACTCACTCAAACAAACCGCAATGCACTTCTCCAAATTTGTCGGAATTGATGTCCTAAAAGATTTCAATATCGATTAATCAATAGACCATGTTGTTTTACCGTGATTGATATTCAAAATAATTTATGGGGGATACATTCAATATTGATTTATCAATAATCAATATCACGTGGAAGTGGCACTTGACGGATGACGAGCAATCAGCGATCATCAGCCTGACAATCATAAGAGCATTATAAAAATGTCACCGTATATACCGTTGAGAGAGTGGCCACCCAATATCACATTCACAAACGTACGTACAAGTCAAGTGATCTGGATTTTCAAGTATATTGATTCTCATGATGTCTGAAACGATTTGCGCAGAAATTGAGAAAAATCGGAAAGGACGTAAACTTGACGGCGGAATGTCGTTAGGATGAATGTTTTATTATAGCTGAAGTCTAAATGTGTGTCATTTGAATTCCACTGAGAATTCATCAAATTCGATGTTACTAGAATGGCCTTACGTTGCAATGTTTATCATTATGTGTATTTTTTTTAACATGATACGATCGCGTAATTTGTAAATGGTTTTGGATAAACTTGGAGTATTCGATTGTAAAACAAAAAATTCGGTTCACAAAACCTTTTCCACACTTGTATGTCTGCTTTGAATCGAAATGTTCGCGCCATCAACTTTTTTATTGATTAGAATCGATTTTGAATCTAACCTTGAGTGAAATCACTTATCATTCGCATTGCTCAAATGTCAGACAGTCAGTCATGGATACTTTCCGTACGCTGTTCAATGATCTTCTCAAAGATCAAGCATAATTGAAGACATGACCAAAACATATTACTTTAGCCCTCATACGTATTCAAATCAGTAATAATTTCTGACATTTCAATCAAGTTATCTACTGAACGAAACTATTGAATTCGATCAAATCTCAATAAGCTTATGTATTTTCCATAAATATTTTCATCCCCAAAGTTCACGTTTGTTTTTCACAATCATTATTCCCGAGTGAAAATTTCGAAAATATTTCTACCATGGAAGGCGGATTTGATAGATGACCGATACAGCACCCCTGTAACCTACACGAATACAATGCAAGATACTAAATTAGCAACGTTCGAATTCTGTTTTCGTATTGTTGATAACGATCTATTGTCGATCAATACTCTCCATCGATCGAATTATTGACTGAGTCAGACGAGCCATATTGATCATTAAGAAAATTAACAAAAAGTTATAACAACGACGTAGTTGCAAAACTACATGTGTAAGTAGAAGTTTGTTTGGTAAGACTTTTAAAATTCAAATAGTTTTCCCTGCGATAATTTTAGAAAGTCATTTTATCTTGCCGTCAAAATTGTTGGGTGACACATAGGCGTTTCCTGTATAACTCTTACGGTTATGCTAATTTATTGTTGCGTTACATTGTTTACATATTTTTGTCATCCTTAAAAAGGGATGATTAAGGTTTAGGATTCCGAAAGCAAGTTGATTGTGCTTCTTCCGCAGTTTAACTTTCAATTTTTAAGTAGTATGCCATAGGATGACACATTAACTGCAGCGTCAATAATACAAAAGTCCTCCATTCCCCGAATACCAGTAAAGTATTATTTAATTCAATGTTTTCCGCTCACCATGATTTCCAGCGTTTTAGGTTGCTATACCCATTCGAAATCATTCACTCTCACAAATAACCTGCCTGTTTGCCCAACTCAGAGAAGCCGCGCATTGTGCGACAGCCCGAGTCGATTGCCACCATCGCTGGTCAGTCCGCCTTATTCGTGTGCCTTGTTGACGGCAACCCAGCGCCGAAAGTGCAATGGAAGGTTTGTGCTCATTTTCTCTCTCTCCCTCGCTCTCTACAATTCAACGTCTATATCGGTTTGTCGTTTGTGTCAAAATAATATGCCAAGAAAACCGAGCTTAGTAAGGGATCAGACCTTTTAATCCACACATTTGTTACATTCAAAACACTCTAGATACCGAAGGCCATATATTCTCACAAGCTGCCTTCACCGACAGCACGATCAATAATCAATAATAATCAATGATAATGAATGTGGCTGCAGGATATGAACAAAGGTTTACATGTTGTGATCGATTGGCTAGCTGATTGTCCGACATCAAGCACGTGTTCAAGCGGGCGCAACAAGATTGGTTACTAAAGAAATGTGTTGGTCACATCACATTCTTCATCCATACGCGACTTGAGTGCTTGACCAGAATCGTATCTAGGCAACACTGTTGATGTTTCGTCCCTTTAGGCCAATACTTGCTCGTATAACAGTTTTCTCTCCACGATATGCTGAATTTCTGGTATATGATCTGCAAATACACTACACTCAACATCACTTCGCGGCTTGTTTGGGCGGTAACTCACCCGCTGTCACATCGTAAGGTGTTTAGTACTCAAACGCGAAATATCATCATGTTCACACGGGTGGAGAGATGCTTCAACGGACACTTCCATTATTGGTTCCGATCATGGCAAAATCTCACCATAAACCTGTGCAAGCATTCAACCGTTAGTGTTCATCTATCCAACGCCAAGTTGTCGCATAAATCTCGATCAAGTAATGACACTAGTCATGCATTTTTAACAATCTTCTACAATGAAGTGTTTGCATAAATATTTTGGCCTATAGCACTAGCTGGGGTTCATCAATATTGAATGGTTCTGGTTGATACAGAGATGATCATAGAACTGGGTGATATTCAAGTTTTCAAAATTTTCCTAAACCACAAACATGGCTGAAAGAGGCACTAGTATCTAACTTTTATAATCGTGCCACAACTGAAAAAGCTCTTAGATCCCATATATCAATTTGGAGAATATTGAATTTTGATTTCAAAAACAGAGAGTGGTGAAAATATACTATAAAACAACAAAATTAATCAGCTGAAAAGCAAGCTACCGGCGCTACTAACTATCAATTTTATCATGATAATATGACCCTCTCCTTCATCACAACATGGAAGTATACAAATATTTGAAAGTCAAGTAGGACACCGTTTATCGAAATAATAAGGACATTATTCAGGTACACGTGTAATCAACCGACATATCTTAGTCAGCAATATATATTAAGGTACTAGTAACAACAAAATATTTGAATATATTTGAAACCGAGCGGGAAACAGTGGTATTGAAAAGAACGTTAGCAATGAATCGGGTAGACTAGATTTTCGGTAACGTTTCGCTTCATCATGCCAACGGTGTCAGCATGAACAAAGCTCGCTTACCTGGCCAATCCAATGATAAACAGACGAGCTCAAGACAAATAACAACGTCCACTGACAGATAAACGTGCTCACATAATCCGTATGCGCATTATGAGTCATGCAAATTAATCCTAATCCAAAGGACTCGCAGCAAATCGGAATGCGTGTTCGAAAAAAAAAACACAATAAGCCTATGTTTAAAATCCAATTCGAAACTAGTTTAACAATGCAAGGAAATTTGAGTGCAATCGGTTAGAGTAATTTCGGGTAAACGTTTCACTTCGACACAGAAGCTTCATCCGACCAAGGCGATTGTCAAATAGCCTTAGACCCGTTAGTTTATGGTATGTATGTGGGTAGGCTTTTCAACGTGACCGTGGCATGATCACCTGTATCAATTAATGTGGATACACACTGTGGAGGAAAATGACCAACTGAATCCTGGTCATTCCCACGAGACGGTGACACACTGTAAGCGTATTAAGGCTGTTTTGCTGTAGGTCAAATAGGTGGTGGGTGGAACTACTACTTTAATCATGTGCCCTGCCCGAACCACACCCTCGGCTGACGAGCTTCGTGAAAGAAGTGAAACGTGACCCAAAACTAGTCTTACCTATTGCACGTCAAATTTCCATTGCATTAATGATACACATCGTCCCCAAAACATATCCCATTTTGATTGACGAGTTTGAACAATGTTCTTCTATGTTCATAGATTCAACAATGGACATTGCTACAAATTCAAACCGTAATTTTTTTCATTTGTGAATTAGAGAGTTTAACACTTTGTAATGTTGATGCATCATCATCCAATAAATTGCAAGACGTTCACTCATCTCATGTCACCGTCAGGTAACCGGGTCAGTGTGAGTGAAGCCCATTTCGTTCCGGACAAAAATAAAGGGCGTCCCATAGATCGATTCTTCGCGGTTCCAAATATCTTGACCTCGTATAACGGCGCTCAGGTCACTTGCATAGCGACCAACGCACTCGGTCGTGCCGAGCACAGTGCAGAGTTGACCGTCTACCCGGACCCGAATGGTGAGTAGCTGACCCTGGTTAAATTCGATTTCTGTTGGCAGAAATAATATTTTGAAAATATGAATCGATAATAATAGAAGTAATTGTGTAGTAAGATATATTTTGGCCGATGTTGCTCAACATGATTGGTTTTAAAATAGAAACTCGAGTTCGTCCCATATAATGGGGAAAATTTCATGGTGTAAGTAGCACATTATAATCGTTAATAGTTGCTTAACAGGATGAAACTTACCTTGATTTGAATGTTATTTTGATCGAAACCTGTTCGATGATAAAAAGCAGCTTCCAGCACTCTACTCTTACGAATCGTACATACTCATAAATATACCCCATGAGGGGACTCTGAGGCATACCATGAACGAGAGTATTGGAAAATCAATCATGCTCAGAATGAAGGCGCATTACACTAGGATGGTTCTTAGCGTATGGTATATAATTTTGAAAATTAAAATTCAACGACTAGAGCTCAACAAAATAACCTCAACGCTAAGCACATAAGAATATTGCGCTGTCCATATCAACACAATTAACAAACGTTTCAATCTTAAACTAAATACTACTATTTGAAATCTGTCATTGGCAAAATCTCTGACAAGTTTCAATTGTCATTTCAGCTGTACCCGCGGGTTTTCCTCAATTTCTCAACTCATTTTCTGTGATTGTGGCCAAGAAGAATGGGGACGTTGAACTTGAGTGCCGAACCTCGGGTGATCCACCGCCAGAGATCTCGTGGTTTCGAAATAGTGTGCCTATCGATTTATCGGAAAATCGGTTCAAATTGATGGGTAAGTGTACTTGGACTGAAGCTGAAGTTTTTTGATGTTTAAATTAATCGATATCACGGTTTTCAAATGTATGCTAGATATGTAAGTTCCTATCATAGTGTATCTGGGCTTGTGTATAAGAAAATAAATATGAAACTCCACAGATTATGAAAAAGGACAACATTAAAAAAGCTAAGCATAACTAGTGTCATTCTATTAATATGAGTGGCACTCAGCAGCTTAGACGTAGGAATACAATCATCAAAGTAAAGTTGACCTTACTCCAGTTAATGGTTATACCAGCGGCATATCTTGGTGAGTAGAACATATTAAGGAAGTCCTACAAAATATAAATGCTTGTCGAGCTTACCGAGTAAGCCTAAAGTTCAATTAGTATCGCCGCAGATCATGGAATCATGAAATTTCCCGTCATTCAACCAGTATTTCAAACTAGCTTCTTTTGATCATGCAAAATTTGATGTAACAATTCAAAATTTATGTAAATTATGAAGCGGATGAAGTAAATCACAACATGTTGGCCCGTGATTAAGCAGCCATGTTCAACTGTGCTGTGTTCGTTGTACGCTTGCCTAACTGACTTTATTCCACTAACAACTGGTAATACGAAGGCAGTAATGAGCCTCAAGAGATCCAGTTAGACAATAAACTTTACTTAGCTCTATGAAAATATATTATATTTTATTATTATATGATAATTGACCTTAATCTTTATACTGAAAATTTGCAAAGAATCATTGATTTATAAAGCAGTATTAAATAACGTTCGCACGAAGAGCATCTTCAGTCGGATGTGTACACACACATGTAGATGTGTTGAACCAATAGTCTTGGACAAAGAAACTTATTTGCATGCCTTTCCATCACACACCAACACCCCACGACCGGTTTCGTGGTATCTACCATTCTTATACTGTTTCAATCGCATGTGAAGCCTGATCCTAATGTCCCTACTTGATGAGAGCAAACACCAGGAAACCGGTCGTGTGGCGTGTGTGTGTGATGGGAATGCATGAAAATGTGCTTTTTTGTTCATGGTCATAGGTTCAAACCCAATCTATATGAGTGTAGGCTCATCTGATTGAACAAGTTAATCGTACCAATCTTACCCAACAGTGGTATACAAGCGCAACTTGTTCACTATTCTTCCACTGTTTCAAGCTCATACTGATCCTGATCCTACCGTTATTACCTAATGAGTGCAAACAGCACGAAGCCGTTCGTGGGGTGTGTGTGATGAAAATGCATGCAAATGAGCTTTTTCATAACTATCAATCGATCGTGAACTCTCAACAGTGAACATGTTCAACGCATTCGATTTCAGACACGGGCAATTTGCGCATCAGCAATCTGGTGGAAGATGACGAAGGCAAGTACGAATGCCTGGCACGTAATGAGAAGGGGGCACGTCTTTCATCCGGTGATGAACTTCTTGTTCGAGGTATATGCTTTGTTCAATTTCAACTGTTAAATTGCTAACGATTTGTTCGAAAATTATGAAATATCATCAATGTGATGAGTTCTATCGATTATTCTGCAATCACACTCCATAAACTGTTGTGGGCTGTTATTCCTCATCAAGCTGATTTACCTAGTTCACTATCTCTGAAGCTTTACGCAGTTGGAAAGTCATAAACTAACTAGCAGTTCATTGCCATGAACCCATTTGGAAACGTTTCGCTACGCTGAAACCAGAACACGAGAACGCACTGGGGACAAAAATCGTGGCAACCACAGTTTTTGAATTCATAAATCGCGATTAAATGCACAATATTTCGCATTATATGGATATTAAGCTTAAAAAGAAAGAGATATAATGTCAGATATTAGCTGGCTTCTACTGAAAAAAGATTAGAACACATTTAGAACTAAGGCTACTGCAAGGGCGTGCTCAAACTCCATGTCAAGTTATCGATATTGCATTTATACTTTAGATCGTATTCGTTGAACTAGCTTTCAGTTCAGATGACTAGATATTGGAATATATTTTTCTCTGGGTGCTTTTACTAAAACCAATTTTCATAGTGAAACCTTCATAAAACACGGGGTGCTGCGTTGGTGAAAGGTAGTGAATATTGCACAATCTGACCTGAAGTAAACTTGGTAATTGTATGATAAGGTCTGCTTCAATTGTATCTCTTTTTTTAGAAGAAAACATAATATTGGCATTGATCGCAATCAATGTCAAATTATACTATTGTCTTTGTTGCACTGTCAGAGGTTTTAGATGCTTTTCGAATATGCACACTCATCGTGTCTTATTTTTTAATTTCTGAATTCTGAAGTAATTCAAAGTAATTCAAAGTTTTAATGGACCCAAAAGCAAATACTTTACAGTTACCATAGATTAGAAATATAGGAAATGCATAAAAAGAACACAAATGTTTTATCCATATGGAAAGTCAGCACGTGTATTCAGGTACAAGGTTGGATTTGGTCAACATATACTTGTCAAGTTCAGCCTTGAACATGTTAGGGCTTGTTGCGCAAATGATATGGGGGGCAGAGAGTTCTAATAAAACAAACTCGTATAGCAAAGAAGAACCTTCGACAATTTGATCTGGAGTGTGGAATAATCAACTTGTAGCCCTGTGATCTGCTACCACGTGCTTCTTGCCGATGAAACAGGTGTTCAAGTGGGTGATCCACTGTATGCAGAATATTGAACAGTAGGATCAAGTCACCCCTGAGACGGCGGTACGAAAAGTCAAACAGTTTCAGAGTTGCAATCCTCTTCTCGTATCGCCTGTTAAATAGTCCGGTCACCAGTTTTGTAGCACGTTGCCACAAGGTCATGTCCTTTTGTAACCATGGGGACCATGCTTGAACAGCATACTCCATTGTTGGTCTCACATAGGTGTTAATTATTCGTGGGAGTATCTGCTTTGTGAAACTACCGAAGAAGGCAGGACTTTTTGTATACCACAGAACACTGCCGTGAAGACTTCCAGTTACTGCTAATCCACGCACACAGGTCTTTCTCTTCCGTAACCCGTGAAAGTTGCTGAGATCCCAGAGATTATGTGAAATTGAATGATTTACCGACGTTTAACATTTTACATTATTGGATGTTGAATGGTAGGCAGTTTCGCAAGGACCACGTATGAAGTGCTTCGAGCTCTTTTTGTAGAATTTGGCAATATTTTTATGGTGCGTACGCTAGTCCAGACTTTGATGTCATCCGCAAATAAAATGATTTTGCTTTGTACTATCGTTCGTGTAAACATAATTTTTTATTTTTCATTTTTGAATAAGTTTGAGTAGTTAATCACAAAAAGCCATTTTTGGCGTACGCGAGTCTTGTTCAGATACTACATTGGCTGATCTGAACAAATTTATTTGCTGAGAGTTCCTATCTTCAATCATCAAATCAATAATCCTTGCATTGTTGTTTCTGTTTTTTGATAGAAAATGTGGAGAATAGTCTCCATTTAATCGCACCAAGCAGTACGTTACACTTTCAGATTGTTCAACTTAATTGCTTGCTTTCGCGGCTTGCTTTGCTTGCTTATAAATTTGCTCACGACAAATTGTGCTTGCGTTGTCGGGTACATGGTATTGATTGCGATATTTGTGCTTACCCCCTTCTGATTTCATAACAATTTAAATTTTTAATATGCACCATTACTTCCAACCAAAAGTGACCATTTGGTACAAATTCCTGGTATTATTGACCTTGGTTTTTGCTTGGGTGATTAGCGTACCGATTTCGTACTGAGGTGGTCGATAATCTTTTTTAAATTTCGGACAATATGAGGTCCACAATTAACACAAATGTATGCAATCCCGAGCAACTCAGCGTTTGATCTCACTGCATGTGTGAATGCCTAACATATGCGTATCGTTTTCAGCCTTACAAATGAAACAGAACCACCCTCTTTCACGCAGTATTAACTCATCATCAGCTGAACACCCGCGCCAAACTCATAATATTCTTATCTTACTCGACGCATCTTTATTTGCAGTCCTTTATAACATCTAACACTGAACAGTTTCCGTATAGTAGCTGTCTTATCAATGCATCCGGCGTATTTCATTTCCAAATTCATCATGGGTTTAAATTTGCCACAGACCTGCAAGTCCACAGCAATCACGTGAGGCAGAAAATTTCAAATATTTGAAGCCATTAAACGATCGATAATGTTAAAAGATTTTACTTTATCAGCCAAGCCTGGAGAGCTGCGGTTTTAACAGCTTTTATTAGTAATCATTTTAAATATGAACTCGGTGTTGCATCGAGTCTGGTAAAAATGAATTAGTAATAAATGGTTAAGCACAAACACAACGCTCGTGCAGTATTTCTGTAGTGCGCAGTCGACTCTGCTATATTTGGCCACCACCGGTATTGTGCTTCGTGCGACAACACACTGGAGTATTACATTCATTTACTTTCTATCTGTCTAAGCTTTGTCAACCGGACAGTATCTTAGCCCAAGCTTAATTATTTTCCAGATTTTCCATTTCGAAATGATTTTGACTCGAATCCGTTGAAAGTTGTAATCGAAATAACAGCACAGCCAAAATTAATTGAAGCACAACATTAATCAGACTTTTTATGCTGGTTCTGACGTCATATCATGATAGATACTATCAATCGTAGGTCCTGATCATTAGTCAGTCTACCGATAAAGTTGAAGTTATGCACTCAGCACGTGAACTCAAGCTACACGGAGTTTAAAAAGTGTTTTATGTATGTTCTATCAAAACGGCGCATGCTCTTTATCCTTCATCAACGGTTAACATAGATTCTATCAATCCCCAAGAAAACGCTGGCTAAAATCAAATGTCCTGATTTTTGCGCAATTTGAATGATGAGATCAAACCGAAAATTTTATTTCTCACCATGACAATGCATTTATTCGATATTCTTTTGCTCAAGGCTTAATGGTCGGTCACTTGAAAAGCATTTGCCAGAGGAAGCGCAAAAATTCCCAATTTATAAATTAGCACATTTGTTGCCATGGCAAAAATGGTTGATAATTCTTCGTTTGCATCGTTGTTTTTGTTCTAATTTCAACATCCTGGGTGTAACCAGAGTAATTATCACTCTGATTCGATTTGAGTGATCTTGAACATTCTAATGACGAATGACGGCAAATAAATGTGGAAATGAAATAAATTTATCTACCGTTCGATAATACGGTTGATTTCATATTGAGATTATTAAGTAGAGCGTTGGGAATGCTATTTGTTATTTCAGATCAAGCTCTACAATTCACACAATAGAACAACGAAAGATGAACAATAAATATAATCAGTTTCAGGTATCCAATGGAACGTAATGTCACCTACTATTGCTTCAGCTATTTCGACTGATGTTGGCCACAAATTTATTGATTGATGGCTAAAAGTAATTGACCTTAGCGATGGTAGCCTTCTGATAGTTCAACCGAGAAAGCTTTCAGATGGCATTATCCTACCGCCGATGTTACCTTGTGCCTTGTTCGCATTTTCCGGGTCGACCATATATGTATATCACAAACTGTTGATGGTTGTATGGTCCATAGCGTTTCAACAGACTGAAATTCCGATTCTGGAGGAAAAATATATCACGCAGTACTCACTGCGCTAGGCAGTACTCCGTTGCTCATTGGCATTTGTACTCTGACTCCGTGATCTAGAATCGTGAGCGGTATCTGCTCTTTCCATGTTTGCTAATGACAATTCAAAAAATTGAATGACACGCTTTAAATGGAGTCCGTTCGACACAGTGTTACTCGCTGCGGGCCTCAAGAATGAATCATTTTAAATATCCTCAAATCTGTTCTTGTCAGGTTCAAATCGGAAACATCCACAACCAACGATTCAATTTGGACAAAATTTGATTAGAGAAATCTAACGTAAACTTAGAAGAACCTTCTTTGTGTTTAATAGCATTAAAGTGTAGTTACTTCAGTTTTCTGTGTCGTAATATGTTTCCAGCTTCCATGCGTCTTTGACCATCCTGATCACAGGGGTATATGGCGAGGTATCCATAACAATGATTAGACACTAATTACGCAAGTAATATCCGATAATACACAACTCTCACGCATCGAAATTGTTTGATCTGAAATCACTAAAGTACTTGCGTGATTGGGAAAATAAGACTTAACCTAAAACAATCACGTTATAGGGAAGCCAATATCTTTCTTCTGTATGAGAATCGAACACCATTAAGCTCAAGTGCTTTTGTTTCGATAAACAGTAATAGATGTATACCTTGGCAGCATACGTTTCAGTACCTGTAAAGAAGTAGACTGATCAAAAAGGCATATCGAATATATAGTCGAAATTGTTTTCTTTCAATAATATTGAATAATAATCCGTGAATTATGTATTACACAAATATCAGTGCGCATTATCAATCTTATTAAAATATTGATTGAAGAAAGTGAACATAGTTTGTTTTAAATTCGTTTCTGGAAAGAAATGATGAGTTTCAGTTTGTTTGTGCATGTGAATCTGAAAATGCATTCTGCATGATTTTATTTCACTGCACGTTCACATTGGTTACGGGCAACACGGTATTCTCATTGTGTTCGGAATCCTACCTGAATCTGCGTAAAAACGTTGAATCGAACTCGATGTTTGACTGCTCACATCACGTACACTTGCAATGGACATGGGAAGAAAGTGAACTTGAGCTCATGAAGACTTGAATTAGTGTGTTTTGTGAACAAAATGGGAATGTTTAGGAGAAAATTTTGACTTCATGCCGGTTGATTGAAAAGCACAGTTTGCAGCACAGAAAGTACTGGAAATATGAACAATTTCATTGCATTTTTTCGCAGACTTAGTTAAACATGTTAGAATTAGCTGTACTAATATTGTTGAACAGTGGTTTGAAACAAAGAGTTATTGAAATTACAGGCTGAATCTCATGGGTTCGAAAAGCATCTCAGTTCAAACTATATCAAGTTCGCGCGTTCTGGTTAGTATTGATTAAATATTGATCGTGATAGTATAGCGATGCATAGGATTGGTATTATCTATCGCGTTGTGAGAGGAAATAACACAGGGGTGAGACTGGATCACACCAGAGCTTATGAAAACTGCAGAACAGCATTTCGTGAATAACTTTTTTGTGCTTGCAGGAGTTGCGCGTAACACAAAAATGCGAGACACCAAGATAACAATGCTATTAACGAATCAAGAATTATTCGATCGACCGATTGACTCCGAATGTCAATAGGGCTTCAGCAGCATATGATCAAACGTAGATATCATCTTGTCCTTGAGACAACTTTGAGGAAAATTGTGAGGATCAGTGTATGCTATTATAGCTAGATTTTATTGGTTTCTTGGAAGAATACAACTTCGTATGCATGTAGGGCGTTTTCAAATGGACTGTATCGCCACCGATCATCAATTTAAAAACTGTCATATTTTGTTTCACCTGTCGCTAGTTAAGGATATTGATGAGCGGATTAGCAGAGTATCTGCCATATTGTTTCGTTTAAACTTTCGTGTCTGGGGCAACCGCCAGCCGTCAAAAACGGTGGTATGCAGCGAGTTCGTATTAAAAAGCTTTGCTGAATGGAGCCATCCAAACAAAGCTCGATCGAGAAATCAATGCTTTCTATTTTCACAATCATATATCACATTTCGAACATACCGTGGTTGGTAAAATCAGCACAGCTAATTGCTTTCTAAAGCTAGTCTACAGAATATATTCACACTGACTATCACAGGGCTGCATGAGCTGGTTGGGTCATTTGCACAGACACGAAAATGGTCGTATTCCAAATGATTTACGCGATGCAGAATGGCAATCTGAATGTCGACCTGTTGTTGGGCAACAATTGCGGTAAATAGGCGTCCGCATTCGGCAACATCCTATAAATTGTCGCTCTGGAATGAAGTAATTCGTCTGACACATTAAATTCATTCGATTCGCCGAGGAAAGCCGACTAATGGCTCGAGAGGGATTAATTTTGATTTTTGTGAGAATGTTGCTATGGAGTTGATTGATGCTCCGTATGTTTTTCCATACGTCGAGCTAGCATGAACAACGTGTACGTCAACTGCAAAGTAAACTAGGTTCTCAGTTAAACACGGCAAGTTCATGTTCAGGAATTACGTTGTTTAAAACATGCGCCATTTCAAAACGAGCGAAAGGTGCATTCCAAAAACACGTTATCCCCTTTGACGTACGTTTAACCGTTGGTTGTACGGTAATGTGATACTTTTTTGTTATATCTGTGATTTGCTACTACTGGCCCTGCCGTGGGTTCGACCGAACACAACCGTAATTAAACTCGTGTATTGATCGAAGGAATGAATGACACAAAGTGAGCGAAAATCATAATTCGAACTCACGATCGATCTTGATTGGTGATTAATCGATAGTTTGTTCACTGTTTATACAACATTTTTCAACAAATGAATTCATTCGAACTGGTTGATGTATAACTTTAGGGATCGCTCAGTTCTATCCTGTTGGCACCTAACATCAGCTACGAAATTTAGCATGAACGATTCTCATGCTCAAAATAGTCAACTTCAACGATAGCCGCGTTTTTGTCGCCTCAGACTATTCTGATTTTGAATAATATGTCTGGTAATGCAAAGAAATTTCAGTGCAATCGGTTAAAGCAGTTTTTGGGTAACGTTTCACTTCGGACACAGAAGCGTCGTCAAGGGGTGATAGTCAGGGCAGGGAACATGATTAAGTAGTAGTCAACCCACCACCACTTATTTGACCTTACCCCTAAACAGCCTATTGTACGCCTACAGTGTGTCACGTCTCGTGGGAATGTCTAGGATCCGTGGTCTAACGAAGTTTCTGTGGCAGAAGTGTAACGTTACCCAAAAACTGCTCTAACCGATTGCACTCAAATGTCTTTACATTATGAATACACGATCGGTCCCAAACATATTCCAATCGAATATGTCTGGCAGTTCTAAAATTTTCTGTTGGAGAAAAATCTGTAAACATGTTTAGATTTAGGAAGTTAAACTACTCGCTGTTAATTTAGACACCGCCGACAATTTGTATTAAATTTCCTGTAATATCTCATTAGGAAAAATTCTGTTCACATATTCCGTTCACACCAAAACAGCTCGACAATTTCGCCCTCATTTCACCAACATTCCACCCTCACGCCAAATTGTCCCGCCCGGAGGTCGACTTGTGTTGACCTGCACTGCGGTTGGGGCGCCCATACCCTCCGTGGTGTGGTATCGAGGGAACCGTCAAATGCACGAGCAATCCGAGCGTCTGCAACAGCCCGGAACCGCACGGATCTCACTCCTGGACCTCTCGGAATCGTTGAATGTGACTTGTGTGGCGGAATCTTCGATGGGTCGAGTCTACCATGATGTGCAAATTGTGGTCAAAAGTGAGCAAGTATTCAGCGTTTAACCTGGTTGCTCAAAACATTTTTGTGTTGACATTTAGTTTTTTCCTCGTTTTATCTCAGCCTTACAGAAGAGGTGGTAGATTGGTTTGCTGAGCAAACAAATTTATCGTATGCGAAACTTGTGTTTAAGTTTAGTTTGCACAGCACATTTACATAGCGCCCGTTTTGGGTGAATCTCTGACGGTAAATTGAGAAAACCGTTTCAACATTAATGAGCTAATTGTTTTTTTCAAATCAAACATTCGAAGGGAAGTTTTTTAGTAGATATTTCATGAAAAATATGCTACACAACAAACGACAAGGAAGATAATTGGGTGTTCAGAAAACTAACAGAAAACTTCAAAGTATAAAATAACTTGAATTTTAGGCTGAATGTAATCGTGGGTGTTTGCTCATGGGTTTGACCAAATCTACATATGTGATTGAAAAGGTTGGTCTTGCCAAACTTATCAAACAATGAGGTTTGAAATTTCCTATCTTGTTTAACATTTCGTTGTTGTCTCAAGTCATCGGGATCTTGATCCTACTGTCTCTACTGCGTGAGTACAAACCGCAGAAAAAATCGATCGTTGGGTGTGTGTGATGGAAATGCATGCAAATTAGGAAATTGTTTCCGGAAACTGTTGGAATTGGTTGAAATTTAGACCACGGATCGAGTATAAATACCATATGATGATTCAGGTTCAGGCCAAGGTCAATCGTTTTACCACACGTATTACTTGCTCTTTCACTCCAATGTCAATTTGAACGTGATCGAACGAGAAAATGTTGGGAAAAAAGGTTCCCGAATGTAACACTTAATACATTGTAAACAATTTTCCGATTAGAAATTAGTGTGGGATACTTTCGTTACATGTCTACAGAATGGAAAATGGTCGTATTCCGAACGGTATAATCTGAGGTTAGTTGCAATTAGGAAGTCGACCATTGGGCAGACCGCACTTGCGGTACAAATACGTTTGCAAAAGAGATTTGAAAGCTCTTGGCATTGACCCGGCGAGTTGGGAAGAACTTGCTCTTGACAGCTCACATTGGAGGCATTGTGTAAAGCGTCGTCCTCAAGCTGGGAAGGAGCAGATACAGCTCTTGGCTGCTGAACGCAGATCACTCCGCCGGCGTGTCACTGATGCAATACAACCGAGTTCTGACTATCGTTGCCAGCGCTGTGGGAGAGATTGTTCTTCCCGAATCGGAACGTTTAGTCATTCCAAAAGCTGTCGAACAAGAACATTCATGCGATTGTGATGTACATCCATGGTCGACATCGACTGATGGAGGCCAACAACAACTTTCGTTACACAGATCATTCTGTTTACGATGTAAAGCAAACAATGATTTCTTCTTTTTTAGTGTACTCTGATTACGGAAGAAACACGTTTAAGTGGTACATTCGTAGACGACCCTGAGTACCTACCGTCACAAAATTTGACCTCAATTATCAGAGATTTGTCCTCGCTTATTGGAGTCATAAAAGAAAAAAACGTCGATTTCTATTCAAAACATCGAATTGAAATTATTTTGATTTTGGTTCAGATTTACCAGAGCCACCCGGAGCCCCAATGCTTCTGGATGTCGGATCGACTCATGCGCAGATTGCCTTCGAGCCATGTCGAGAGTCTGAACACCCCTCACCAATTACAACTTACTTGGCGTTTTGGATCGAAACCGATTTACTCAGCAACGATTCTATCGCATTTCTGCCAAGTACATCTCAAACCATGCTGGAATATGGACCATTCGTTCATGAAGGTCAAATAGAACCCAGTGAATCTGTAAGTCACGATAGAGTACATAGCCCGTCCGTGTTCAGGCTAACTAAATGTAATTGTTGGCTTATTAGCTTTCTACTATTATATGTGTGCCAAATTTAATGTTTCTAGCAACAATAAAACTTGCATTTTATTTGAAGGTGTACCCAAAGTTCAATTTGATACGCGCAGTAACGAAAGAATTACTTCAAGGTGTTGACGGTCGCGTTATTCTGCCCACCGATTCCAAGACTCCACAGTCCAGCACGGATGTTCGCCGATTTCCAGCTGTTGTGACCTCGCTCACACAGCTCAAACCTTACTCAAATTACAGCATTTGGATCCGGGGTCTTGGTTCCGATGGGGACGCATCTTTGCCAAGTCCCGTCGTCTACTTTCAGACCCAAGAAATAGGTATGATGCGATCGATTCTGCCTATTGGAATTTTATCAGATTTTACCCTTTTTGATTTATTGGATTTCGGGGCAAGGTTCGTGATAGTGCTCAACGCCGATCTCAATTCAACATCGGTGTTTTGTTTCGCGAGTTGTGAAGTTGATGAATTTCATCATTTTTTGACTCATCGCCGCCAGACTTTTTCGAGGAACTTTAATAATGTCTATCCGTGATTGAGTTATCGAAGAATATAAAAAATCAGTTGAGCTCAATTTGTACAGGTTAAAACGTCCAGTATCTAAACAAGGCCTAAAGTTTGAAGGCGAAGTGATCTTGATCTTACTGTCCCAACTTGGGAAGTACAAACAGCACGAATCTTCTCATAGGTTGTGAGATGGACAGCATGCAAATACGGATATTTTGATCAGTAATGAAGCTCTCGAGAAAGTATTCCTGGAGCTCTGTCTGTGAAATCAAATCCCTAAAAATTCCGCATAGATGCCGACATTCTTCGTATTCTATACTCAATGCTGTGACAAATTATAAAGAGAACAAGGTGTATCATACATTGGTGTTTTCCGTATTGGCAAAGTAAACAGCGAACTATGCTGTAATCATGAATGTGTAGTCAATTTGCTTGTGTCTTTTGTAATCTACAATGTATGTGCATCCGTTTGTCAGTTGGAAAGTATTTAAGTTTTTTTAACGATATTCAAACTGCTTATTTGTTAATTTTGAAAGCGCTGCTAGCCCAACCGTGAGTAAGAGAGAACCGCATACTTTACTGAATGAATATCACAAAGTCTCTGTAGGAACGAACTTGACATTATGTGCTGATCATTGATAGATCGCTGTCTATAGTACCAGTAAATAAAAAAGAAGAAAAAAAATTAGTTTTATCCGTTGAACCAAATAAAATCAGTATAGCCGCACAAATTTCTAGATTACAATTAATAATCAAGAGATAATCGCTATAGTGTTGAGGAAAATTTTGAATTACAGGCCACTTATTCCAATCCAAAACAGCTTCGGTTTCGCTTACTAGCGAGGTCGAGAGTTGTGATGGGAATTCACGAGATTTTAGAGTTTGGTTGAATTTTCTCTGACCGGCGCATCAAGAACTGCATAGTTTCAAATACGAAAAAATTACACAGCAGTTGAAGCTCGTGAGGTGAAAAATATCCTGAAGAAAAAATGATTTTGAGCGCGGGCGATTCAAAGTCTGCGCCATATCTTGTGTATATTCTACGTTGTATAAACATTCGCATGATATCTGAAAACGATTAAAGGGTGTATTTGGACACACTCAAACTACTTATCAAAAGGTGCTCACATTTACGATGACATGTACTAGATAAATTTAGCACCAAACTCGTGAATAGTTGAATTATTAATCTGCTCATGTCGTTCCTTATTCCCATAGCTCCATCCAGTCCTCCTCGAAATGTCCAAGCCAAAGCGATTTCAAATGCTGCCGTGACCTTATTCTGGGATCCTCCTCAAGAAGCTAATGGAAAGATTCGGGTAGGCGCTGTTTTCGCGAACAAAAATATTAATTCAATCTATTTTCCAGGGACAATAATTTTGAATGCATCGTGTGAATGTTGAGTTGATCACACTACGAAGGCATTTTGGTAACTGGTACCAGGAGTAGCCACTGGTAGTTAAATTTATAGCATGTACTTTTTGAGAGTGAACCGACTAAAATTTCTGAATGCGCTTTTCTACTATCTTTTTGATGTAAATATTATCCGAAAAAGAGGAAAAAAGCGTTCGAATAGCAGTTCTACACTGACGCAGAAGAAAATATTCAGATTTATTCTGGTTGAGTAAAGGTGGAGTGATCATTAGGAATTAGAACGACATGTAACAGTGGGCTTAAGCTTTAAAACTGCTCAGAAACATTCAACATGAAAGCCTTAACTATTTAAATCGCAGCAGCATTCTCTCGACTATTCTAGACTAACTGCGCATCAGGTCTACATTGTATTAAGCCCATCTGATTGACCCCTGTGCATACCTGGTTTTAAATCTCAACGGGTTCACAAACGGATGTTCGAATGAAACAATTCACATCGTACGATGAGTTTTTCGCCAAATAAAAAAATTAGATATGTTTCTGCATCTATGCCGTGTTCGTGTGCACCCATCTGGAAGCTAGTTACAAGTTTTAGGGACTTGAGAGGATAGAGGAGAATATACGTAGCTCAGGATGGGGATGTTGTTCAGATGGTGTTCGCCGAGCTTGTGTAGTTGTTGGTGGATAATCGATTAAGTGAAATAAAATTGTTCAAAAACGCACCAATCACGATTCATCAAAGATTGACGGGTTGCACCGTGGTTAGTGGGTGAAATCCAATAGAAATAACGGAGACAGTGATAGATGGTGCACGAAATCAGCTCATCTAGGTCAATCGAGCGACCCAAAAATGTGAAAAGCAACAAGTGTACCAAATGGCCGAAAATCGCCAGATGAACCTATAATCCCAGATTTTGCCAGTTGGTAAAAATTTCACGATGGCCTGTGGAGCTTTCGAGTGATGTATAGAACACCACCTTCAGTCAAAACACAAAAGTAAGAGTCACCGTAAAGAGAGACAACGACAATTGCGAACCCGTAATAAAGTCAATCGAACGAATACTGTGTGATAAGCCTCAACCTTATACCGGTTGGCACGGATTCGACTGACGAAGTGGTAACCGGGACAGTGCTTTGCTAAGTTGGATTGTTTTGTATAAGACAGGTGTGTGCATTATTTGTGCGTTTGACCAATCGGCTTCTCTCGTGTTGTAGTATATATGGATGAACGATGTTAGCGTTAGTGAGGATGACCTCTGGGATGGATTAGGACGTAATGTTTAAGCGTCTACAAAAGCGGTGGACCGATGAAACGAAAATGTTTTGATCGTTGACCTGTCGTAATCATTTCCAGCCTCTCTACCTCATTGCTAAAATATGCGTGGATAACAATCAGGAAATCGGTTGATAGTGTGATAACATTTACTGGCATAATCTAGCATTTCTTATATACATAATCAGGGTGTGTTTCCGTTGGCGTTGAATACGTTCTGACAGAAAATGCGCATCATCACCTGTTCAACTTCGTGCTAAGAACAGCTATATGGGCCCCGAATCTCAAATCAAAAAACGAACACACATGAAAAGTGCGGTAAAGGTCGATTAATAGACAATTCGCGTCTATTATCAAGTTTTAAAACTTCGAGAAATAATAAGCTCAGTCCGATTACTTCATTACGGTCAAGTGTAAAATTGGTTTCCAAAAATATTAAGAACATTATCCGCACGAATTAGCCCTTTTATAAGACCCCTGATAAGAATTGCAATACTGGCAGCAAGACCAAATTAAACGCAGAGATCCAATCGGTGATCTAATGTGTTGCTGACACCCCCATCGCAACCAGTGTCCTTCTCTTTGGTGTCATCAAGTGGAGACAGTAAGATTCGTTTCAGTGAGATTTGCTAAAGTCACAATGAGGTAAACTAACTAAGACGTTGAAGCCACTCACTGACAGAGTTCGTACCACGAAGCACACCACCACATAGTGATGCTTGAACTCCTATTTGAATAAATATTCGGAAACCTTTGTGCACATCTCGGTCGCAAATGTTCACCTGGAGCCAATAGTTTTATAATTATCACATTATCGGTATTATTTTTGCGCCTTAGTAAAAACCACTTTACTGGCATTCATCATAAAATATGCCGTCTATTAATCGGTTAGTAGAAGATCAGACAAGTCGTCCCGAGAGAGAGGCTTGACAAACACGGATGGGGAAAACATTTTTTCCCCAAAAATTGGAACGATAAATCATGTTGCGCCTAATATTTGGGCGACAAAGAACCATTTTATACAATAGCAAATTGTTGAATAATGTTATCTCATAACATGACAAGACGAGAAGATACTGTGCATAAATAAGGTGAAATAGAAAGATATGTTTTGCATATATGAGTTGACACAGTTTCAGGCATTCCGCTTACACCATTTAGTAGCTGTGATATTTCGGTCAATGTTCACGAAGCTGTTCAGGATTTTGTCTATAAAAATTAGATAGAACTCAAGCGCATGAGGATCCTGATTTCACTGTCCCCGCTTGTTGAGTGAAAACATCACGAAACGGGTCGTGCGGTGTGTGTGATGGAAATGCATGCACAATGAATATTTAGATACAATTCTGTTTGAATTGTATCTATTCATGTTTTTCATCACCATCAAATGAGTGAGTAAACTATCATGGTTCATGAGTTATTCTGTTAAATTTGTGGTTACTATAAAAATTTCCGATCGTATACAAACCGCATACGCGTTCCAAATGTGAAAGTAATAACCATTTGTCAAGTATTAAATTATTAGTTAAACGATTATAATCGTTTATTGATTAGATTTTTGTCTCGAATCGATTTGACCTAACAGCATGTAATGCTTCCAATGAAATGAAAAACTGTTGCTGATTGATATATGTGCACCTATGTAAACTCGAACTGATGTGTTGATCGCAAATTGTGTTTTGAAACTCTAAGTCTCACACGATACATTGCTTAGTATACTTATACGAATAAATCATTACAAAGTCCTTATTGGATTTTTTAGAGTATGTTTAGAATTTGTGTATTGCTGCCAAAGTGTTTTTATGCTATGGATAAATAGCAATAAAATCCATGAGAAATTGACAAATACTAGTTTATTGTCATAAGAAACTCAAGCGCATGTGGATCCTGATTTCACTGTCCCCGCCTGATGAGTGCAAACATCAAGAAACGGGTCGTTGGGTGTGATTAAACACGTGATTGACAAGGTTGGTCGTACCAACATCACCCAACAGGGGCATACAAGCGCAACTTGTTTACAATCTTCCACTGTTTCAACACATGCGGATCCTGATCCTACTGTCCCTACCTGATGAGTGCAAACAGCACGAAACCGGTCGTGGGGTGTTTTGTGTGATGGAGAACATGCAAATGAGCTTTTTCCTAGAAATCTTTATTTAACTTCCCCATTGTACTGATGTGAGATAGCTCAATGACACATTCTCAATTGATTAATAACTCAAAATTGCATTCATTGAATACCAGGAAGTTATTCGACTAATTAACTTTTGAACAAATCATTATATATATATATATATATATATATAAATGCATGCAATACAAGTCAAATGTAACAATTTCTTCACGCATGCATTTGCGTGAACCCGATATTCATTAGGATCAGCATAATAATTCTAATAAATATTTCGCTACGTAAGAGTGTTCATGATTGTATACACCGAGACTGTCTCATCTGTGGTAGACATAATTCCTTAACGTACCGAGACGTTTCTTGGAACATGTAGATCCAGTGGAAATACTAACGTTGATGAATAAGTGGTTGAAATGTAAACGGGTAAAATTACTCCTCATAGATGCAAATAATTGGATCTTGAACAAATCACACATTTTTCTCGTAAGTTCTACTACACCTAAAAACCGCAGGGTCAACTGTTGGCCTAGTCCAGTGCATTGCTTTGCAGTACATATTCACCTCCATACAACCTGCGCTTCGCAAATATGCCACAATATATTACCAATATATCTACGACCCAATCATACTTTGACAAGCTTATTTAGTGTAAACTTCAACCACGCTATGTGTAATCAACACGAATTGACCGTTGTGTTTGACTCAAGTCCATGACCTTCAACAATCAAATTCAAATTAACTCGTCCGATGTTGAAACTTCATATTTCGTCTCTTTAAATTCTTCAAACATTATGATTTCCTTTTGTAGGCCTATCGTGTCTATCACACTAACCAACCAAACAAAGAGCTGGTATTTTGGGACACCAACATCGTGGATGTGTACAACACTTCTTTGGAACCCCATAGGAACTCGAATGGACAGGTTTATATACTCTCACATTTGATTGCCAACGAAACGTACTTGATTCGGGTCAGCGCAGTCAATGCGAAAGGCGAAGGGCCACCATCTGACGCGGTTGTCGTGATTGTTCGACCTGGATGTGAGTATATTCTCTCGCTTAAATGTAATGACTTTGTACGTGTACCACTGTGTTTAGAACCCCTTCGAACTGCAACTTTCCTTTTCACGTTCTAAGTAACGCATTTGTGAAAGAAACTAACTGTTTCTAGATATGATCAATAAATTCATTGCTCTATTTTCACTCACATTTATCATTCAACTTAGCAGATATACTCAACTTGTTCTGTTGAATATCTCGTTTTAGTTAAATTGAACTGCACACTCTTTCCATATAGAGGCAACATCCAGCTAAATTTGATATTCTTTTTGCTAGCAGAGAAAAATAAAATGTTTCAGTTGTTATCGAGCTGGTTTCAAGCTAGGATACAGAGAAATAATTATGGCTGATATTTGCTGGCCAAATAGCATTGCTGATTATTTAATTTTTTGAGGAAAACCAATCGGAAATCGATAAATGAGATTAAAAAAATTTATTTACAAAGACTAGTGAAATTTCGGAATACGTATTTCCTTGTTAATCGGTTTTGAAATATTGTACTAATGCGTTCAAATTGTGACACGATATTATGAAAATATATAAAACTTTCTTCATGCAAATAATTTTGAGTGCAATCGGTTAGAACAGTTGTTGGGTTAGATTTCACTTTTGACACAGAAGATTCGTCAGACCAAGGGTGATAGTCAGGGCAGGGAACATCATTAAGTAGCAGTCAACCCCCCATCACTGATTTGACCTTACCGCTAAACAGCCTATAATACGCCTACAGTGTGTCACGTCTCGTGGGAATGACCAGGATCAGTGGTCTATTTGGCCTAATATGGTGTATGCCCATCAATCTAACACAAATGAACACGGTCAAGGTCAGTCTACAATATGGCACACATGTGTAAAAGTGCATAACTAATGCGGTTAACCAAAGTGATGTGTTGCTCGCATCCCCGAAATTACACTGCACTACCTGTTTCTGGCTGTTTGCCGTCATCAAGTGGAGACAGTAAGATTAAGTTCAGTAACCCTTGAAACAGTGGATAAATGGTAAACAAGTGTATACATGAATGCCACTGTTGCATAGGGTTCGTACAACGAACCACGATGTTCAAACACAGAATCACATAGTGATACGTTTTTAAGCACTCAAGCTGCTTATGGATGACCAAAGTGTTGTGTTGCTCACATCCCCTGAAATTACACTCCAATACCGGTTTCTGGAAGTTTGCAAATTCGACCGCATCCCCATGCGCCATGCGGTTTGATACCGTGCCGTCTCACTTCCACGTTGTCTAGATCGACGTTGCGGCCCGGTGCCTGTTGTGAAATATCCGAGATTAAATGTTGTCTTAGGATTATCAACCATGAACTAATTGATTTAAATAGGCTTGATAGTCTACCCGACAAAGATTCATTGTAGATTGCTTTTATCGTTCCATCGCAAATATACAGAGGATATCACAAATGATACAATTAGCAACATTTTTATCTAGTTTAAAGTGTATGACAGTGGGAGGCACAACTAATGCGGAATTCTAAAATAATTTAGATATATCAATTGAGATGATGACGTAATTTTTTTAGTTTCTGTTGAGCCGAGGTTTTGCAAGGCTCGAGTGTTCTTGAGGATGCTTGAAACAAACGCTTATATATCGGATATAATTAGCACACACTGTGTGTGAGTTAATGTTTCTGAAGTGTGTTTTAATGTGTGCTTCATCGACCCATTTGAAACATGTGCGATTATCTGTATGATAATTTGATTTTCCATCAAAAATCAATTCGCCGCAAACATTAGAGTATGCTGGTCCTGCAATAAGGCTCATTAATCACTGTTTCATATATCTTTTCAAGTTAGTTATTTAAATTCTATCTAAATATTTCTTACATGGCTAGATTGGGTGTCACCTAATAAGAATTTGATCGAATCTCTCAACCAGATTTAACAAAACTGTATTTGTATTCCTTCACGTCCATTCTACCCATAAAAAGTAATCGGGCCCGTAAGAAACTTCAAAGCTACGGTCAAGTCATCTCACGAAATAGAACTTTTCTGGTCGCTGCCGAGTGAGTTGGAACAATCCGTGAAACTGCTGAAGGAATACCGTCTACAATACGCGCCGGTGGCTGACAACATCCCCGAATGGATCACAAACATTGAGGAGGCATCCACAGAAGGTAAACTTAGAACTAAGATGGTGGAGGCGACTTCCAAGAAAGTTCTCGTCACTTCACTTCGTCCAGATACGCGGTACATATTCAGCTTGGCGGCATTGTCCTCTGTGGGTCCCGGTGTGAGTGCGTTTGCATTCGCTAAAACAGATAAATACGGTGAGTTGGATCGATGGTTGGTTGCAATGGCTTCGTATGATCACTTATCTTGAAGGAATTATCACTTGAAGTTCATGAAGGCATTATCTGAAAGCTAAAGAATAGAGTCAACTTCACCAAGTTACACCTCCAAGTGCTACCCTTTTGCTTCTTAATCGCACTCACGCAGGATTGATCCAGTATTTTATATCAAACATACTGAAATCACACAAAATATTGGGTTCATTTGCAACCATTCCAAATTACACACCCAACCCACGACCGGTTTTGTACCGCTTGCACACATCATGCAGGGACAGTACATTTATGTTTGTGACTACTCATCCATACCAAGCCCATCGAACTATTCACAAAGTTGATCGCGACGGCCCATAATGAAAACATTGGGCTCGAATTTCGATCTTATTTGGGCTAATCAGCAGTGCATATCCTAGGGGATTACGTGAAATTCAAAATGTAACGTAAAAATGTCTACAAACTTTCTACCGAACAATTTCTGTGATTTCATTCCTGTTCAACCATGAAGTTACATAATTATGTTAACGTACTGATGACCTAAAGTTTCAAACTTTTATGATAAAAACACACAATTAGGTTGGCATAATTTTGTATATATAGTAAAAGTCTTAAAACATCCCAGTTTTAATTAAAGGCAGTCATAAATTTCGATCATTGACTATAGATAGATTGTTATGAGTAAAACCATAGCTTCCTAGATATTAAACTACTCGAAGTTGATTGAATTTCTATAATCGAACTTATCAATTTCTGGCATTGTGACGCAAATCAATAGTAAAAGATTCAACACTCGAACTATGTAAAGAAAAGTTTTTTTTAACTTTATTTCCGTTTGTTTAGTGCCTTCGGAACCACGGAATCTCCTTGTTCAAGCCATCAGTCACACGGAACTGGATGTGAGGTGGCAATCGCCCGAGACCGAATCGAACGACACTTTTGAGAACGATAAAGAGAGTAGAATACTTTATTACGATTTGTCGTGGCGAGCATCGACTGAATCGGTAAGTAGATACTTTGGAGTTGCAAAGCATGCTTCTAGAGTTTTCGTGTACCCAGGTCAATTCTGTTCTGGCGACCCTGTGATTAGCCCATGTCAAATTTCGCTTTGTCAAACATTTTCTAGTACGGCAGCGAATTCTGAAGTGGGGTACTTTGCACTTATGTTTCGGACATAGGTAGAATTCGAATGTATTTTTGGATGCTGTTTTCTCTCATGGTTGTGTAATGCGAGTCCGGATCACTAAAATTTATATTATGATCATCGAAATTTATATTATGATCATCCATTGTTTCCATCAAACCATTGCAATCCACTTCTCTATTTAGTTTTGTTTGCTTTACCATTCTACTGGTGTTGCACACGTATTGAAAGAGCGGAACGAGGTGGTCGCTTCGACCCACGACCTCGGCTTCCGAGGTTGAGACTATGTTTAGGATAGATGTCTGTTGTAAATTTCTTTGTCGCGTATATTATAAAACAAGATTACAGCGGTATATACTCGAACGGTTCGCGACATTTGTCGTCTAGAGATCGCGGTAGATGATCTACTTATAATCAATAATTACGAATTGTGCCGTATTCCGAAGTACCGCATTGCTTTCAATAGTTTTTGTTGCGTGCATCCGATGATGATGATGATAAACGATAAACTACACCAACGATGAATCTGTCTCCTTAGTCAATCTTCAAGTTACACCATATACTGACTTCCAGATCGAGAGCAGTGTCTGTAACTACCTTGCTGTATAAACGTTTGTGGTGATAAACAGCTACTCCCGCGACAGTCCTTAAGCAGTCTCTCTGAAACAGGGTCACGTTCGGAATAGAGAGCTCGCAATCGCTCACGTGAGGTTTGAACCATGCCTCCGTTTTTGCTATGACGTCCACGAAAGCTGAGTATAGAGAACTTTTATTTCAGCTAGTTTGCATATAGGTTTTCGTATAAAGTTAACTTAGCAAAACGCTCGTCCATTTGCCCAACCCTTCGAAGGTCGGAAATTGGTCATTATTTTGGAATTGCCACAACATTTCGATCTCGAGCCTCGTAGACTGAGGTCGATCACATGGCTATTACCCAATCCACCTGTGTTTGGGCAAATGTGATTTAAAATTTTGATCGCGCCAAACTTATCCAACATTAAGCTACAAGCACAACTTGTATACCGGACAATTATCAGAAAGAGAAAGAAAGTTATCGAATAGCATGCTTTGAAACGGAATATACCATCATGTATATTAAGTGATTTAGTTTAAATCACTTTGGTACGTGTATAAGCAACGTTCAGTACATGATGTTCGCGTAATATAAGACTCGACTTTAGAAAACAAGACATATATAGGTCGAAGTTAATGCGGAATTCGGTTGTGTTGTGTGAGTTTTAGGATCTGAGCACAATCATACAAAGCTAGTTTCATTCGTCTTGAGCATTTTTCCGGAAATCACCAGGTGCTTCTGTATTTGAACATGGTGTTTTGTTGTGAGAAACAGTGGCTTTCAAGTAGAAATGTGTTTACAACGATACCAATGATTAGGGTACAATAAAACAAATCCTACCGCATCCACCTGATGATGTGAAACCGTCATAAAATGTTTGTGCTTCGCAAATACCGGAGATTGGAACAGAACACTAAATTGGTCATACATTATTATGTTCGAAAACCTTTGTATTCGTTGCAGAATATCTTGCATAACTGTCGGGAGATTTTAAAATTTTCAATCATACTATCAAATCAGGTTCACCCGCTTGAGAATACATCATCAAAATCTCGGAAAAATCACTCCGTTATAAACCCATTTGTATGAGATGAGTTTCAAGAGAGATCATTCCGATTTCTACCGCGTTAATAAATCAATCAAGTTAAACGAAAAATCATGAAGAGGGATTAGTTGAATTCTCATAAAATTGAATTAAATCCGAGGAAAATGTAATTACTAGACTGAATTATCGATTAGGTGACCAAGCGATGGTGAAGATTTAGGGTTTTGCAGCGATAATGAACTTGCTTACTTTTGATGTTGATGAAAACGTACTGATACTTGAGCCACAAAAATACAATGATAATTGATGCCAGAATCCATACGAGGTATTGCTTGTTTAGACTGATACTTCTTCAATTAACACGTATGTTTATATCGATTGATCGTAACTGTATAAAAATGATGAAAAACCATATGGTATGGTGTGAAAGCACAAGCCTGATCCAGACAAAGTGCCGCACAGTCAGAGACTTCACGTGGGCTAAGATACTGTCAGGTTGCCCAAGCCTAGACAGATTTGAAGGAGGACATAGAAATGGAAATAAAAATGGCGGCGAGACTCCAGCGTGTACTCACATGCAGCTCACTACAGAGGGCCAATCAATTTAGCACGATATTAGCCACACAGCACAGAAATGTTGCACGATAGCACATCCGTATATAACTGACATTCACTATTATATTTCACAAAGAACAAAAACAACTATCGTTCCGAGATTTCTATTTACACAGGCAGTTGACGGTTTCCGGCTGTTAGAACATAAAAAGTGGACACAGTATAATACACATACCGCAAAACAGCGGAGAGTTGGCAAAGTATAATGATCTTGCATATATTTGTGGTCGGACTATTATCAGCCAATGATTATTGGCAAATGTGATTAAACAGGTTGGCCGTACCAGCCTTATCCAACAGTGGCATACAAGTGCTCCTTGTTTACCATTTCTCCACTGTTTCAAGTGCAAGCGGATCCTGATCCTACTGTCCCTACCTGCTGAGTGCAAACAGCACGAAACCGTTCGTGGTGTGTATGTGTGTGTGATGGAAACGCACTACTTTCCATAATGAGATAAATAATTTGTTCTGACTCGACGATATAAATGGTAAGCTTCTGTCTGTTGAAGATAATTTGTCACCGTCTTATTGTGAATAAATTTAATTCATGTTCCAAAGAGCAGGTTGCCAATGGAACAATTGGTAAGAAATTCTGTGGTTCAAATTGTCTGAGCGCCAGAACCGTAGTGAAATATTCAGTCGTTACGGGTAATATTGAATATAACATTCTCGTATGCTCGAAACATACAATCTGAATCGACAATATATACTTTGCTTGACCATCACACACTCGTCTAACGGGTATCTTACGACTTGCGTCTATTAAACATTAAAACGGGTTCTAAGGACATGGGCATTCACGTGTCCCAGTGCAAAATCTGCAAAGGGGTGGAGTGGAGTAGCGATGACTGCTAATCACGCGATTGCAAATGCTGTACGGAACACCGCAATTCAGCACAACACAAAATAACCACGACCCACGACGACAATTAGAATCTCGGGTTTCGGAAACATTGCACGAGAAATGTTTATACCAATATATCTTCTGAAAATTATGGACAACGTCTGCTGTGTTTGACCAGCAAACAAATCGTCAAGGTAGCTCTGTTAAGCCCAACATGACTAGCGTTCCAATGGAACCGTTTGTCACGAAATCGAGTGAAAAATTAAATCAAAGTGACACTCTCACAACCAGGTTGAATACATTTTTGCGATAACGGGATTTGGCTATAACAGATAGACGCGTGCATCGTCGCTAATAATAAACGCGTTTAAGCTCCTGGCGTTCCATTGGGTTCTGGGATTCATAAGTGAGCGTGATTAGCGTTCTGAAAGTTGACCTCGGCAACGGATCGTCATGTGACCGACAAGTATGCGCGAAATTAGTGAGTGTGCGTGTGTTTGTTTGTGTGTGAGAGGTCGTATCGTTGATTGGCTGGAACTAGAACACCACTCGAATCACGATTCAGGTGCAAATAAATCTTTATTTGACGATCGATAGGCTTTATATTTTGGTGGACAGCGATTTTTGGGTTCAACTTTGTTATGAATATTTTACAAAAGAAAATGCAAACGCCACGGTGTGCGATAAGGCTATCGTTGCATCACGTGAACTCGAAGACGTTGCGAACAAGATAATAAGTGTTAGCGTGAAGGTGCATTAGCGATGAGCGCTAATCACCAGCTTTCGAATGATATGCAGAACTCTACCTTCAGATGCAACGCAAGAACAAGAAGCGCCCAAAAAGTTCGACGACGACAATGTCGTTATATCACGGATTTCCGTTTGATTGATTTTGAATGATTAGAGTGATAACGTCATCGGGAGTATGTCAAGATGGACAACGTCAGCCGCAATCTGAAGAAGAAGAAGAATGACTTTATTCTCTAAGGATATGCAATTGTCGGTTAAACGAGCCCTGCGTGGCGAGGGCTTGAAATGTACCGGCTGGCACGAAATTGACTGAAATCTGATTGAAGTGACAACCGGGACAGATATGTTGACGATCATTGTTGTGATTGTTTATTTTGCCTATATAAGATAAACGTGTGTTTCATTAGTTGTCTTGTGCGTAATAAGCGCCTTTGAGCAATCGGCTGTCTCTTGTATTTTGGGATTGGTGGGTGAACGCGATTGAATGAAAGAAAGAATGAATGAATAAAAGCACAAGCCTGATTCAGGCAAAGTGCCGCAAAGCCAGGGACTGCACGTGGGCTAAAATACTGTCAGGTTGCCCAGACCTAGACAGATATGAGGAAGAAAAAGCAACAGGATTAGCGATTAGCGTGAGATAGGTTGACCCCAGGGATGAATCGAGACACAATCGACGACCTGAAATGACCTGACGCGGTCAATTTCGACTTCTCTCCCCAAACCACCACCCGCTACATTAGGACATGAAACGTGAATAGATATCGTGTGACATGATGCAGTTATCACTTCCATTCCCCTCACATTTATTTCTATTAATGTACTAGGAGTAAAGATGTTAGGCCAATTATATTTTTCGACAATCAGAAAACGTTTTCGAATAAAACGATTTCGCGTCCAGTTTACACGTCACCTCATGTCCACTGTTCCGAAATTCACAGAACAAATGCTTCATAGCCTCCATTTGATGACGGCAGACACGCAGTCTACGCGCCAGAATTTGAGCAACACAGTACACTAGTAGTATAAAAGCTCATTTGCATGCATCACTATCACACACCCCACGACCGGTTTCGTGCTGTTTGCGCTCATCAGGTAGGGACAGTAGGATCAGGATCAGCATGCGCTAGTAGGTTGTATTTCAACCGTTGTCATAATGTTTATTGAGTGGATAGAGAATTTAAATTATATAAATTTATGTGGACATTTCTAAAAGTAAACACGATGGGTATACGTAGTTATGAGTAACGTTAATCAATAGATAACAAGAATGTGAAATGTTTTGCAATACCAAACACAAATGACTAATAGCTTTCCTACATGATAGCATAAAAGCCGAATTCCAATTATATTGTGTTGCTAACATCAAATTTCTTAATTCCACTTAATTTTTATTCTTCAGGGCGGACAGTTGAATCCCGGAACTGAGACACACTGGCCGAGTCAACATGCTGCCACCGTGAGTCCCGGACTCAATCGACGATTGGTCCCCGCAAGTTCAGACGCATCCACGAGCTACGCAGCAAGGATTGCAAACTTGGACCCGTCGACATTCTATGTTGTGCAAGTTAGTGCGGTGGCAGCTTCGGGGGCAGGAAAAAGAGCTCTAAGTGAACTTGTCAAAACCTGGAATGCACGTACGTTAATTCATTGCGAAATCGAATTTTAAAACATCTACGGTGAGACATTACACGCAGATAAAGTAGCCATGCTTAATTCCATCATGGAGTTTGAAATTAAATAAATCGTGAACAAAAAATTCTTTTTGCATGCACTTCCATCACAAACACACTCCTTACGACCAGATTAGTGCTGTTTGCACTCAAAACGTAGGGACAGTAGGATCAGAATACACGTCGCTTGACATCTTTACCACAACGACCCCAAATAATCGATCCCCCTGCATGGAAACTATGTGAACATCAAAACCGAGAATGGCTGGAAATGCTCATTTCAAATGCACACACTCGCTTGATGGAATACGCAGAAATAATTAATATTGAAAGACAAACGTATGAAGACCGACTCGGACCTGAACTGACGCAACTGTTAGAAAACGCCATCACAATAAGGACCCGAAAAACCTCGGCCAACATGCGACGTGACCTGGAAAACAAAATTCACAATATCACCCCTTATCAGGACACTACCAGCGGGGAACTTTGGGTCAAGAACCTATCCAACAGACCCTTACTGAAAACGAACAACGCATTCTAGGACGTGGCATCAACTTCAACTTGAAAGACGCTGATCACACCCAGTTCGTCGCTAATTTGGAGTCGATATTGAAGTCTCATACCTTGTCAGAAGACACGCGAAATGAAGTCCGACAAAGAATTGTACCCGCACTTACCAGAAACATAGAACATACCTCACTCACTAAACAGGAAATTAAAGCATTAAACAAACTGGAACGAGACCAGAACATCGTTAGACTTCCCGCCGACAAATGAAAAAATGACTGTCATAATGAACAAGGCAAAATATATCGAAAAAGCTGAACAAATGCTTCGAGACACAACAACATACAGTCGAATAAACGAAAACCTGACTAAACAACTTGAAAAGAAAATCAACGCAACCTTGGAGAAATTGAAGTTCATGGGACAACTGAATGGAGTAGAACAAACGTGAATGAAGCCGCAAGATTCCACTATACCCAGATTCTACGGATTACCAAAAATACACAAAGAAAATATTCCATTGCGCCCAATAGTTTCGTTGCCAGGAGGACCAACTTACAAGTTATCTAAAGAGCTGGAATAAAATTGCTCTACCTAGTGACAGATTCCGAACATTCGGTGAATTCTGCCGAACAATGTTTGCAGAAATTGAAGGAGGTGAATATCCAAGAAGACGAACTAATTGATTTATTTCGAGGTAACGGCACTATTCACGTCGATCGACAGAACACTCGCCAATGAAAAAGGAACGGAACATAATGGCAATCGATTGACACACAAAAGTTTAATGGAACTAATCGAGCTGTGTCTTCAAACGCACTTCAAGTTCAATGGAAATATATATGAACAAATCCGAGGAACGCCAGTGTGATCACCGATTTCCAGCTTAGTTGCTGAGGCAGTTATGCCACGTTTGGAACGAATTGCCCTGCCAATAATCTGACCAAAAGTATAAATCCGCTACGTGGACGCCACCTTCGTGATTATGGAAAGTACAGAATTGGATGAATCACATCGACTGCTCAGTTGTGTATTTACGGGAATCCAATTTACAAAGGAAGCTGAAGTTAACGGCTGTTTACCATTCCTGGATGTTCAAGTGAAGCGGACAAACGAAAGAACGCTAGAGACCTGCGTCTACCGGAAAACCACACACGGATCAAATACTGAACTTTCACAGCAAGCACTCGAACATTCACAAAAGCAGTTGCGTCAGAACCCTATTCAGAAGAGCGGCAACCCATTGCAGCACAGATAAACTGAGAAGAAACGAAGAAGAATATCTGTTCAAAGTTTTCCATAAAAATGGATATTCAAGAAGCTTCATACTACGCAACAGGTTCAACTGATCCCAAAAATGAAACACAGGAGAAAAGAGAACCAGACGCACTCTGCCGTATGCTCAACATATCTCCGAAATTGCAGCTCGGGAAATTCGGCCAATTGGAATCGACATCGCGGATATATCCGCATCAACGCTTCGCAACCACTTCAACAACACGAAAGACAAAGCGGCAAAAGAAGAACAGTCGAATATCGTCTACAAGATTACATGCAGAAATTACGGAAAGAACTACGTCGGACAAACAGGTCGCAAACTGAGCACAAGACTAAATGAACACCCGTTGGCCGTACGCAGACATGACCGGAATTCACTAATCTCAATACATATTGATCATATTGGGCATCAGTTCGACTGGGACCGCTAAAGAATATTATCCAGAGGAAACGACGAGGAAACGAATACCTGGAAGCGTGGCACTCAACAACAATTAACCAGCACCTCCAATTGGCTGCAACATATGGACCAATGAGAAGCCGCTTACGGAGAATGCATTGCATGAACTCGACCAATCCGCGAGAGTGATGGTTAACGGACAGACAAGCCGCATAAAAACCGAAGAATTCCAACTGCAAGACGCTTCGAAATAAGTTTTTCTGAAGATGTCATCTTGCCTGATGACGAAAAGTTCAACACCAACTACGCAAGCTCGGCAAACACAAGTTGAACACCACCCAAACCCAGAGAGCTATGAATATTTTCCTCTATTGTTGAAAACTTCACTTGTAAGCATTTCCATCTCACACACCCAACGACCGATTTAATGCTGTTTGTACTCCAGCATCATAAACGTTGTCGTTCTTTGATAAACAAATTCACCGAAAACTAATCGGAAAACAACCCAGATATTACAATTATTATCGAAAATGATCCGGCATTCAGTTCTATCTTGACACATCGTGGATACTGAAGACAGCGTGGATCTGGATAACATAGAAGTGATAAGAAGGGGGTGAAAATTTATAGGGCTAGATATTGTGGTGCTCATTTAGGGCAAGACTTCATGCAGAGGCGGTTTAAATAACAGCCTTGTGAGAAGGCGGTCAGCCAGGTGGATGATGCGGATAAGTTCACAACCTTCAGTGCCGTTCTGCAGCGGGCTAATAATACGTTGAATGACTCGGGGTGCACACACGGGTTAAATAAACAGGTATACCGGTTAGCAAACCTTGGTCACAACTGCGCACACATCAAACAAATAAAGGATACACATCGAACGAAGATTGCGTACGTGGTATCACCTGTCTACTTCATGCAACTTAGAATTACTAACGTAAATGGGACCTTAACCTGAAATCTGGTCTTACTCACAACCTCAGTCAATGAAGCTCCTGTGTCAGAAGCGAAATGTTTAACAACAGCAGATTCTTCTCATGATGAAAGATTCTGACTTGGTCTTAAATGTATTGAGATACCTTGCATCCCATAACCTAATTCCGAAGTTCACATTTCACTAATCAACTTGTTGAAAATTTCAGCAAGATTTAGATCACATAAAAAATGAGACAAGGTTCGCGGAAAACATCGCTAGGCATTTTTGAATCACTTGCTATGCAGACCGCAGTTGTCGTTTAGGTAACAATCGACCTTAATATTTCCCCTCTGCTTTTTAAAAACATCTTTAATAAACAAGTAGCGCTTGTATGCCACTGTATTTTTTCTTTAATAAATGTTGACCAAACGTTTCAGCAAATTCTGTTCATATATTGACGTTCAAACTCATTGAACCACGTGAATCTAGTTATAGCATTGGCGAAGGAGAACGCATCCATATCATTCTGACCTCATTTACATCACCTGTCATATTGAAGCAGGTGGGGTAGAGAAGCCGGATTCCGTCAGGTCATTTCAGGTCAACAGCTGGCAGGCGGTGAACATCTGGCCAATTACCACATTTCCATTTCATCGGTCCAACAATACCCACGTTACCCTCCGTGTTCGCACGCACGCACATCCATTGTGTCTCGACTCATCCCTGGGGTCAAACTGTTCACCCACGAATCACCCACGAACACAAGAGAAGCCGATTAGCTCAACGCGGCCATTCCGCACAAGATATGGAACAAAATACACACCTATCATGTACAGGCAAACCAAGCAACTACTACACCGTATTGAAGCGTGTCTGTCTTCGATCTGATGTGCCAATCGATTTCGTGCCAACCGGTACATTTCGAGCCCTCGCCACGGTTTGACCGACATTGAAGAATTGCATATCGCGCGATTGTGGCTGACGTTTTCCATCTTCCCATAATCCCGAAGATGTTGTCGCTCATACGGTTCTAATGCAATTTTCCTGAAACCCAAATTATTACTGGTTCGCGATTGCCGATTTGGGACTTTCCAGTGCTTGCTGCTTTTGTGCTTTTTTGCCAGGGAGTTGATTTATGCATAAAATTCGAAAGCTCGTGATTAGCATTCATCACTAATGTACTTCGCATCTCCACAAGATAATGAATAATCGTATCAGCATGGCTTGTAATTAGAACCGTAAGATTAGCCTAAATTCACTAGAACGTTTTCAAATAATAATGAATAAGGTCTTTTTCACTTTTATCCAAATTTTCAGCTGCTCCTGCCCCGAAAAACCTTCGGCTTTTCAGTCAAATTCTCCCTCCATCTGGAACGCACCTTCCACCACAAGTTCTGATAAAGGTATCTTGGGAGCTGCCGTTGGAAAACAATGATTACTACCATAGAGCGGGAGCCCTATTTCAGATAAGTTGGCGTCTCATACTCTCGGGATCAAATGAGCCGGTGAATCGTGGTGTCCGATCCTTGTCGACCACGGATCGCTGGCTCTACTGGATTGATCCGAACCAGGAGGTCAGCCAAGATCAAAACGTTTTAATTCCAGCGAAATTTTTAAGCGGAGAAACCAACAAAAGTGGAATGAGTTGGAACGCACCAGCTGGTTTATTCCGTAAGTATCTTGTCCGCGGTATAAATTTTAGTTATCAGGCGGGCGTGAAATACCCACGTTTAATTTTGTATTTATGAGATTTCTTACAGCTGTGACAGTGAGTTTTCAAACTGTTTTGATACATATATAACACTAGCTTGCGTTGGGAATAGGATTTAACGAAATTTCGAATTGTACAACTATGACGGCATTCAAACCTGGGCCATCAGATCAATGGAAGCCGAATCGCATTCCCAGTACGCAGATCATCGTGTATTTATCGCTTTTTCAATAATTCAGCCGAAGCCCTTCTACGTAATTTGGGGTTGTAAACACAAGACAGACAATCATATAAGCAGCAGCTAGATCTGAGTCTCAGAAGAAGAGTAGGCTTACTACCAATGAATAGTGTTAGTGACACTTCCCCCGCGCTGAGACCAATCGGCTCCTACTGTCTGTAGAGACATCATAATTAGGTTTAATGAGACTTCAAACTGTGAAAATACGGTTAACGAAGTTAGGTTTTGAAGCGCTGTTAAATAGGATACAACGAACCACGATGTTCAAACACAGCAACACAAAGTAATTTCAGGTCAAGCGCCCAGGCTGCGTACTCTCTCCGCCCGATGAAGATAAACAACCAAATACCAGTTTTGGATAACTACCATAATTTGACCGCTTACAAGCGTCTTGAGCTCTTGACAAGAAATTACTTTGCTGTAATTAAACATAGTGTCTATGAGCGAGAACCCTGTTCAAGATGAGCTTTCAAGATTAACTTCGTTTACTGATTTTGCACGGTTTCAGGTTTAAGAGAAATTAATATTATTGCCTCCCACCTGATGAATGCAAACAGCCAGATACTGTTGGCACTGTGTACTTGCGTCATACGCAAAAAATCACTTTGCGATTCTGCATTTGAACACCGTGGATCTTTGTAAGAACACTCGTTAAAAGTGGCTTTCAGTCATAACTTCGAGTAAGCTGAGTGCTTCGCTTTAATTTCGAGAAACGCCGTTTTGCACAATTCTGTCACCCAGGGTAGCCAAACGACTGAATAAATATCAATTCTTCCCATTCCATGATCATCCGTTGACAAGCTCAATACACTCCGATGACTAAAGACACCAGTTTGGTCAGTACTACAACGGGACATAAAGTCAATGATCCAAGAGTAATTGTATTCTTTGAAGCATGTTACTTAAACACATCATCTGAAAACCATCAGTGCCAATTAGAACAATAGAAACGTTTATTGGGAAATCTTGCAATGACGCGGTGACCAAAACTAGATAAATGCACGCGTAAATGACCAATAATAATACATGGATTCTAACTAAATGTCATGTTGAAAGATGTTTGTGGCCGATCGAGTAGTCATTTTCATGAAAATAAATTTAGTGATGGAACAGTTTGGCCGTACCAGCTTTTTCCAACAGTGGCGTACAAGTGCAACTTGCTATCGGTAAGAGCGGTATTCGGGTAACGCTTCACTTCTGACACAGAGGCTTCGTCATACCTGGAGTATCAGAACGGGGAACGTCTTTAAGTAGTACTCTAACCACCACCTCTAATCGGTCGTCTATCTAAACAGCCTACGGTTGACTAGGTGCGTCGACAAAAACAAAATCAACGACCTGATTTCCCCAGCACTGTCAAGGTTACTTGTCTCTGTTATTCACAAGTGCACAGCTAGGACTGCGATAGATATTCGTAAAGCCGTCTAGGATATAAAATTAATTATAATTTTTGCAGAATTTTGACATTAATTATTATGTAATATACTTAGAATTCCAATTGTCTTGTTTTAAAGAACTTCTGAATCAAGCATTGCGAGCAGGGTGAAGATGAGCAGGATATGAAGCAAGCTCATTTCATTAACAAACAGCACTAGCGTACAAAAATGTGTTTGGAGATATTTAATTCCCAAACTGAAACGAACAAAACAAAAGTTAGAGCTCGTTGAACTTTGAACAAAACATGAAGAATGCTAATAGACAATTCTGATGTCCCGTTAATATCTGAGACAATACAACTGTAACCTATTTACCATACATTTGAGCGGTTTCGTGCTGTTTGCACTCATCAGGTAGCGACAGTTGGATCAGGATCCGCATGCGCTTGAAACAGTGGAAGAATGCTAACCAAGTTGCGCTTGTATGCAACTGTTGGGTAAGATTGGTACCACAAACCTGTTCAATCACATGAACCCACACTCATGTAAACAGGGTTTGCACCCATGTCCATGAACAAAAATGTTCATGTGCAAGCATTTCCATCACGCTCACACCCCACGACCGGTTTTGTGCTGTTTGCAGTCATCAGGTAGGGACAGCGGGATCAAAATCTACGTGCGCTTGAGACAGTGGAAGAATGGTAAACAAGTTGCGCTTGTGTGCCACTGGTGGAAATGGCTGTCACGACCGATATGTTCAATCACATGTGCTCAAATAGATGTGAGTGGGGAAAAGGCCATACTTATGAATGCAAATACGGATTTTTGTTTAAATTCTAATGGTTTAACGCACTTTACATGCTCGTAAGCATATGCGATTGAACAGGCTAGTCGTGTTAACCTTATACAACAGCGGCATACCAGTCCAAGCCTTGTAGTCGTTTTAATGTTTGAGTGCATTGAAAATTCTTATGATACATTGATAGCCTAATTTTTTGTGAATGAGATGTTTCCAAGTGTGTAAAATTGAGTACGCTAAGACATTGTGTGTTACTCATTTCTGAACTGAACTTAATTAGCAATGGATGTGAAAATTCTTACGGTAAAAATGCGGCGATCGGTACTGTTAAAGCATGAATATTTTTCAAATAAAAACAAGCTGAAAACATTTGCCCAACTATGCATGATGTTTTCTAACCAACATTTAACCAGAGTGCACTTTTTTCTTTACCAGTTTTAGGGATGTCATATGAATTCAAAGTTGCCGCTATCGGTCCTAACCAACTCGGCAACGAGGCAGTTCAAAGGATTTCACTTGAGGGGTCTGGTAAGCTCACGTTTATTCGCACCTCGACAATTTGTTGCTTCGTGAATACCGTCTATTATAAAAGTAATATGTTGCTGACATCCCACGCATTTACACTCCACCGTGGTTCGTTGCACAGTGTCATGCAAGTATAACTATGTTTACAATTTATTATCGTTGCGAGCTTTGTCTCAATAACGCTTCGTACAATTCGTGAAGTTGAGTTTTCCAAATCTGTGTATTACGTAAAGCTATATGTGTGATTAGTTTTGTGGAGACTGAAATCCAATGAAGATTAACTGCTACAACGTTTATGGTAGGACATTGTAGAGCTTTGCTTTTCATACCAATAGATTGAAGCCTGCCAAATTATTCCGATGGTATTTTGGTTAATATAGTGACGGCGGTATTATAGTAAAGATCCCATTTTTCGGAACGTGAATCTTAGGTGGACTCAAATGGTGGTCAGGATATTTCCAGAAATTTACTGCTCAAACCTCCGATCAGAATTTGAAATGCATTCTGCGAACTCCGCTTGAGTATTGTTAAGTCTTTTTACCATCAAGGCTACCAATCTTGCATAATTAAATATTGATGTATGTGGTCAATTATTGCCTCGCTTAACGAGATAAACTAAATACATTTGATTCACCTGTTGAGCTCGCGTGCGATATTTGAAACGCTGGAAATCTTGCAACGCTGCACGAGACTACATGAACACAGGTTAGCCGTAAGATAACACGACCCAAGATCATTGATTGCAATACGTGTTGATCAATTCGGGCACAAAATGGATTGGAGAACGCGAAGATTTTAGTCAAAGCAAACAACCGACGAGCGCGATAATTCATCGAATTCAACAACGAACTCATTCAACCAGCACCTCCAATTGGCTGCGACGAACACTAGATGGCAAAGAATGTAAAATATGAATGCGAATAATCACTCATGGTGATGGCCCTATAATAACCAAAGAATACCAATTACAATTCACTTCGGAAGAGCTTTTGCTGAAGATGTCATCTAGCTTGATGACGAAACGTCCAACTACAGCTACACAAGCTCGGCGAACACCATCCGAGAAACTTACACATCATGAGCTACGTATATTCTCCACTATTGGTGTTTGGCTTTGATATTATCGTAACACCACTCAACCTCAGTCACGTTTTTCCACGCCCGTTTTATGATGCGCACGTGGGCCAGTGTCAATTGACCTTGACCGACTTCACGCTGCACTGGCAAAATCGATCCGGTGTTTGGTTTCGTGTATCTGACAGCCCTCGGATTTCTATAGGCTGATTAGCGGTAAGACAGATTAGAGATGATGGACGGAGTGCTATTTAATTAAGTTCCATGTTGGTCTGACAAAGCTTGTGTCAGAGGCGAAACGTTTCAAAACACAACTCTAACCGATGGCTTTTAAATTTCATTTGAATGAATCTGTCTAATAGATCGGTGCCAAAATTTTTTAATTCTATGACAAAATTATGTAGCCTCCTGGTTCTAAATCTTGTGACATTTTGAATGCCACTTAAATTCACGGTGCGCGCTAGTAACATGTTTGACCATGTTAGAAATTATTGTGACCTCTTTTCCAGAGGTCACGTGGGTTCAAGTGCATACGGTTGACCAAAATTCCAAACTCTGCTTAGTGGTAGGGTCAAACGGAGGTGGTGGGTGGAGTGTTGCTTAGTTACGTTTCCTGCTCGGAATCATATTTGATCTGACGAGGGTCCCGTGTTAGCAGCGAAACTTAATTCAAAACTACCCTAAACGATAGCATACAAATTTCTTTCTTTCTCTGTTCGGAGCATTTTTAAATATACAAATTAACCCAGAGAAACTTGTTTAGCCCTGGCTACGAATTGTAACTTATTTTTATAATTTACAGTTGCTTCAGGCTATATTCTAACCCTGCTGTCCAAATCTCAGGAGCGCAAGCTATACGAAATTCGTCATATTTTGTTTTCGTTAATGATATATCTAGTGTTGGCTATTTGGATTCTGACTCTAGTAATGTGTAGAAATTTTAATCAGATATGGTTCGTGCTCGCTTATTTACTTTATCGTTCAACGCAAGATTATCGATCGTAATAAGTTGAAATATAAGGTATCTAACTAGCAGGGTGATTGTGCTAATCTTGCATCGGAATTGTTTAAAGCTGATTAGATAAAACGAATTATCCGCTAATGCGTATGATTCTCATATTGCAGCTCCAACCGGAAGTCCAACAGGCTTGACAACCACCTTGAAACACGATACAACACTGCTAAATTGGTCACCCCCCGATTGGACACATCGTCATGGTTATTTCGTGGCTTATGAGCTACGCTGCGAGACGATCCACCCGACGCAAAACGGGATACGTCAGCTAAATGTAACCACTACGAACAGCAAGGTTGATTGGCCGAAACACAAGGAATTATCAACTAAGAGTTTGATTGCGTGGCCAATGGCACGCGTGGATTTGAGTTCGCCGGTCTTGGGTGGTGACCTCCTTTCACAAGATATCGAGTGCCGTGTTAGAGCATTCACCAAGTATGGCGCGAGTCCGTGGTCAAATAAAGTGGATGTTTATGCCAAAGAACATGCCGGTGAGATTTGCTAACATAATGAATGCGTTTGATTGAAATGTGTGAGATTCCATGTATTACGCAATATTGATGTGTTGAGAGGAACTATTTCTAACAAAGGTCTTACAGCAATGACGAAATAATAGCGGAGAATTGGAACAGTGTTATTGCCCCTAGTTATCTAGAGCACGTTCATTACTTCGATTACATCACCGAGTTAGAATGGTCACCGGTTAGAACGACCAATGAATCCACAATCGATTGGAATAGGTTTGGGACCGATCGTGTATTCAAAATGCAAAGAAATTTGAGTGCAATAGGTTAGAGCAGTTTTTGGGTAACGTTTCACTTCTGACACAGGAGCTTCGTCAGACCAAGGGTGGTAGTCAGGACAGGGAACATGATTAAGTAGTAGTCAAACCACCACCACTTATTTGACCTTACCGCTAAACAGCCCATAGTACGCCTACAGTGTGTCACGTCTCGTTGGAATGACCAGGATCAGTGGCCCGTTTTCATCACAGTGTGTATCCACACCAATCTGATACAAGTGAACATGATCAAGGTCAGTTGACACAGCTGCCCACATATGTAAATGTACATAACTAACGGGGCTAAAGCTATTTTTGAAGAAAAACAAAAAATCTAATTAACTAGTAGGTATAAGGTGAATAAAAACTATTTACTTTCGCATCAGTGCCGAGCGCTTCTGTGTCACAAGTGAAACGTTACCCAAAAACTACTCTAACCTATTACAGACCAATGAATCCGTTTCACTAGAGACGAGAGTTCGCTGGATTCTATTTTCGCTCGTTTGCAATAAACTTGTGCTCGTCACTAATGCCAGGTCAGGTTTCTTGCGTTCGGAATTACGATATGGAAGAAAAATCACTCCGGCTAGCGAGCGTTATTACTTCCGAAATCGAACCACAAACGTTCGAACACAAGCGGTGCACTTTATCAACTGAGTACAACTGCAAGAGCAAGCATGGGGTCGATGATGCGCATGCAGTTAGACCAATAAGCAAAAGGTTAAATCAAGAGAGATCAATTGACGCATGATTAATGCTCATGCGTCCGGGAGCTTGAGCACGTTCGCTGATCCGCAACAGCAAGTACGTGATCTTAACTGTTGATGGCTATGGGATAGAGAATTAATAACTACAGTGGTATAGAAAGCTCACTTGCGAGCATTTCCATCACACACACCACACGACTGGTTTCGTGCTGTTTGCACTCATCAGGTAGGGACAGTAGGATCAGGATCCGCATGCGCTTGAAACAGTGGAGGAATGGTAAACAAGGAGCGCTTGTATGCCACTGTTGGATAAGGTTGGTAGGAACAACCTGTTCAATCACATTCTTCCACTGTTTCAAGCGTATGCGGATCCTGATCCTACTGTCAATACCTGATGTGTGCAAACAAAGCGAAACGCTTGTGAGGTGTGTGTGGCTTAAATCCTGTGTATATGAATGCCGACTCATGTTATTGAACAGGTTAGTCGTACCAACCTTACTGAACAGTGGTATACAAGCACAACTGCTTTACAGTGGTATCAATTTGTCACTTCGGCGACGATGTGGGGCAAGAACAGTAAAGTGATGGTGCAACACGATTGAATTCAAGCCCACAAGACGTTACCAAACGACTAATAATCCGTACTTACAAGCCACTATTGAATATTCCTAACACGCCCAGCTTGTTAAATAACATGTACAAAAGGATGTTTAACTCATGTGTTGAAACAAACGATCCTCATTTATATGCATTTCCATCAGCCGTTTTTGTGTTGTCTGCACTTAACAGTTAGGAACTCTACTATTATTGAAACAATACGATAATGGTAGACAAGTTGCACCAGTTGGATAAGGCTGGCACAATCACGGTGATCAATCCAAACATGTAGACTGAAGTATACTTTTATTCACATCCCTCACGCATCCTTCAATTGTTTCTAACTGTTTGCCCTCATCAGATGGAGACAGCGCATAATATGTTCAGTGTGCCATGAAGCAATGTTCCGTTCAAATGAAATTACATTTTGAAGGATTTATTTGATCCAGTTCTTATAATGAATTCCGGTCATAAATACACAATCTCAAAGGGATTCCTGGTCAAACAAACAAGACGCGTCTGAGTAGGGTGTGTGGGTGCTAGTGAGTTAAATGTGTTCCATACACATGGCATATATGATTGTTGAGATTGACCTCAAAGAATAGTTTACATTTTACTTACTCAGAACATTGCATCAGATTCTACCGTTCTGTCTTCTAATAATCATTTACTGGTTCACAGCCGTCCCCATGCCTCCGAAGCAAGTTCATGCGATTATATTACCGAAAGAAAACCACCTTGTGGTCAATTGGGCTATGCCCAGCGCATTTGTTCAAACTTTGATGCCACCGAATGTCCTGGTTCCATTCCAACCGAACATAGTCTATCGACGGTTCGCGGTTCATATCAGTCCAATTGGTGCGAAAAATTGGACACGATATTTGACCAACGGTCCGGTAACCGAATTTTCGCTGGTAAGTTCGATCAAACGAACTGGTTTCATTTTTGGATAAATGAATCGTTATAGTCAGACCACCAAACTGACAGAGCATCGGGTGAAGTCTATTAAATAGGAGCTAAATAATTATTGAATTGTATAGTTGGTTATCAAATTCAATTGACAATGGGATATTTTTATCTACTTGTGAAGCTTAGTTCTTTTTGTAGACATAAAGTGTTGAATCATGAAATTCGACTACCGATGTCAAGCATAGCGAACAAGCGATACAACAAAAATCATCAGAAAGGTATGCCTATGTAAATTATCAAACGCCCTAAGTTTGATTAACGATTGGCAAATTGAAGGCATCGGAGTGAAAGACCAGTGGTCCAGCATTTTGACCAAGCTTAACCGGGAAATCAACTCAAACTCAGTATTCGTACCTAAACAGTTTGGAAATGCATTCGGATTTAAAATCCGCAGTCGCACTCGGAAATGGATTAAACTGCAAAATATGGCTTGGAGAAACCATCGCCGGTTAACCACCGATGCCACATGGGAGACCTTTAGGAAACTAAGAAACTAGGTCATTAAACTTATTGCGGAAGACAAAATACAGTATCAAGCTGTCATAATGTCTAAAATGGAGGAAATTCAAAGCTTCTTTACCAGATAGTGAACAAGCATTGTTCAGTGAAACCAGGACATGCGGCCTTACGGACCCACTCTTGAATGACCACAAATGCAGCTGACACTGCGGATGCTCTGGTAAATTATTATGCTACAGTATTTTGTCCAAACGAAAGCATGGATATACAACTGGATCCAGAAATAACGCATCCTGTATCTTTGCACACAATAACCATTACCAAAGAAGTGGAGCTGGGAACTCTACTTTCGTTGAATCCCAGAACATCTCCTAGTTATGATAAAATTAAATTAAATTAAAAAAGTGGACTTGGGTTTCGATGTTGCGACACACAGGTATAAACTATCTAATCTCTCAAATACCACACTTCCGCCCAAATTGTCACATGTTTCCGCTTGAACTCTTTAACATAAGAATTTGTATCCACCGAGAGTATTGACGTTCTAATAAAATTTATAAGCTTTTATGTTGATGAAAGCCGTCAGAGTTTATCACTCTGCACACACATTTGAAAAAAACAAAGTTAACCGAAACTTCATTCCCCACGCATCCTATATTATAGTTTATTGATATCAAACCATAATGTATTAATACGCTAATTCACATAAAAAATACTTTGGCTACAGCATAAACCAATCATTGGACAAGACAATCCCATGATTTGCGCAATATTTATAATAATAAATTATATACACTTTTCTCCATCGATTATTTAAGTCGCCAATACCGGGAGGTGAATCAACAGTTCAAGTCCGTGTCAGTTCCATCGGCAACAAGGGACACGAAGGAACCTGGTCCGAGGTCGTATACGCTCGCCAAGTCTCGGCAGATCGAGCGATCCAAGTCGAAGCGTTGAGTTGTTTACCGATCTACGACAATGAGTATTCCCGTTGGATGCTTCAACTGCAGTGGAACAATCCCAAATGGCTGGACAACGCGGCGAATTTCAAGCGCTTGCTGCATTACCGAGTGAGAATTATTTTGTGAATCTGGAACAACGAGAACTTGATGGTTAAATGTGTACATATTGACAAACGTGTTAAGCTCTAAATAAGCATACATGCGAGAATTGATTTAGTAATGTAAGATGTTGAAGTTTTAACGGCTTAAAAAACAAAAAGCTTAACAACAACCATAGGATGGTAAAATTGAAATGTAAGTGTATAAACAAGATAAGGAATTAGATTAAGCAGTATATAAGTGTTCCGGAAACGAATAATTCAACAAAAATCGTCTAATTTCGTTTCAAAGTCATGTAAGCTAATGGAGTGAGCAAAGGTACAAGGTAAACGGATGGGATGAAAAATACCTTCTACAGTTCAGGCGGGAATGCGGTACCAACAGCACATATTCATGGGTCCGATAATTCCTCGTATCCCTTCGCGTGAATAAATCCTGTAAGGGGTGGTAAGGGGTATGGAATGTTTTGTAAAGTAAGATAAGGTCTCCTCTAATTCATCGATAGGGAACATCGAACAGATTCAGTTGAGCTATCGTGTCTTTATAAGGCTTGTTACGGATTCTGAGAACTAGTCTGGTTGTGTTTTAGGTGAACTTTACCGATACAGCTTTCTTTGTATTTTAACACTTCGTCAATCAAAACCGTTCTTATCTACACGTTTTGCAGTCTTCAAGAACAAAGCTCATTCTGTTCTTAAAAGTTGTGAAACAATTATATTCTATCAGTTGTTAACTGATACGTATGCTAATTTCCTTGTAAAGTGAAACCCGCGTCTTTGTTTCATTTTAGAACGTTTTGTCATTCTGTAACTGTATTTTGATTTGCAGCAAAGGAATATTTCGAATTTGCTAAATCTAAGTTTCTATTTTCGTGGTCCAACACAACTTCCGACGACTTCCGTAATCAGCTATGGACTGGACAATTTTGTTTAGAGCTGTTCATATAGCCCGCATCTACAATCAGAAGTTAAAATATGGTTAGATTAGTCTAGAAACAGTTGTAAAGTCACCAAACCAATTTCTATTTTAAAGGCCCGATAAGTCCGATTTTTGTAGCCAAATTCCAGACCAGCTATCGCGCGAGGAGAACTTAAATCGCCGTGTACAATTAAGTGAAATGATGAGCATATGGAGAATGAACCTGCCCTTTGCTATCTCACTGCTCCCAGGTTACGGTGAACAATACAGTGGAACCCACGTACAACGAACTCGCTTACAACGAATTCCGGCTTTGAACGAAGACACCATGATTTCCCAAATAAATTCCTTCTTTGTAAGCCTATTTAAAACATTAGTACAACGAATCTGTTCGTTACAAATCTCGCCTATTACGAACACTGTACACGTTCCCGACAGCTATGCTTGTTCAATAAAGTTCATACGTACAACGAACTCGCTTTGTCTTGCCTTTAACCCACAACGCTCCGTCAAGAGTGGCCTGCAGTGCGTTAAGAATAGAACTGACACACACAGCTTGGCGAGACATAGGCAGCCTGGCCTACAGTGTGCTAACTGACTCGCAGGCACGCACAAGAAAATCACGTGAATTGTCTGTGACTGGTAGCTCCGTCTGTGAAAGATGCCAGAAGTGCTCTTGATCTCTGCAGGAGATTTTTAGGATAGAAGGAAGAGACGTCGAAAGAGAACTTAAATTTGTGGAGAGAGAGAGATCGAGGCAGTGACGAAGTCAAAACTTAAACAAAAGAGTGTCGCCAGCTACTTCAGGAAAACGTGAGATCGGACTGTCAGTGTGGGTGTGCAAGATGATTTTACTACTTCGTTTTATAATAAATTTACTATTAATAACATGAACTTGGATTTAATGTTGTGATCTGTGTGCTGTGTCATCATCTAATCATCAAATGGATTACACGCATGCAGAAAGACACAAAGGTAAGACATTCTTCACTTGTTTACACGTGTACAAAAAACGGCGGTAAAATTACATGTCTGACAATGGGGTTTACTTACAACGAACTCCACTTATAACGAACAAGCGATTCGTTGTACCCGGGTTCCACTGTATTTTCGTTTTTGATGAAGAATATTATAGGACTTTCACTGCTCTAGTTTATTGATTCGAGTTGTCATGATGCTGGGACAATGAAATTTCCTATTTTGCAGGTCAATTACTCTTGGTCCACAAAATCACGTGAGCTTTCCTTGTCCGTCGATCGGAAAAATCACCAGAGAACGGTTCGACATCATATACCAGGGCTGTTGCCGCGAACTTCATACAACGTGTCAGTTAGACCGGTAATTTGGTTTGACACTTTGAAGGTTGGCAATTCCGAACCGGAGCGATATGGATTGGAGCAGACTGTGCACTGTCCCTTACCAGACAAACGTAGGTCAATGTTAAACTTGACTAGATTTTCGATCGATAACGATAGTCGATACTCCGATTCAGGTTCAAATTTTTTGTCCATTAATATATTTAATTCGAAACAATTTTCAATCAAGATTGTAAAACGAACGAGTTGGTACTAAGAAAAAAATACAGTGGAGAAATGTAACAAAGAATGGTATTGGTGGAATAAGTTTGAGAGATAAAATTGATTTAATGTATAGAGAACAATGTATAGATGGTGGATAATTATGAATAGCCACATAAATATAAGTGGTGATAGATAGATAGATAGATAGATAGATAGATTGATAGATAGATAGATAGATAGATAGATAGATAGATAGATAGATAGATAGATAGATAGATAGATAGATAGATGGATAGATAGATAGATAGATAGATAGATAGATAGATAGATAGATAGATAGGTTGATTGTTGATAGATTGATTGACGGATGGATAGATAGGTAGATTGATAGATAAATAAATATTTTACTCAAAAACAGATAAAAGATAACCATATCGTTCCATGAAGAGAAGTCGGAAATTCTATTCCTGAAGATGCTTTAGTAAATAAAAAATATGCTTAAATCTGATATCACACAACTGGATCTATTTTGTTATCTTTGCAGCAAAAATTACAGTCGAGGCCCCCTGGATCGTAAAAGATCTTTCGAAAAAACATACAAAAAATGAAGAAATGGTCGTTGGATGTGCGGTGTATAATCTCACAAGAACAGCTGCCAATTTCGAATTGCTGGCGCAGTCGTTTGATCTGTCGCGAGAGAGCATCCAGCTTGCTATCTGGTCAATCAATTCATCTCGACACCAAACATCGAAACAGTTCTTTCGCGTGCAACTCTCAGAGACCCATCTAAAGGAAAATAGATGGTTGCGCGACGACACGGTTTTGGGATTGAAGCTGGTACCAAGGAAATCGTACGCACTGTCTTTACGAGTGTGTCCCGAGGTTAGTATTTGATTTCTACTTATCGTAATGCAGGCAACCACATGCATTTTTCTCGTATGAAATTGCGGTAGCAATACCTTCAGCGTTGCGTTTACAGAGGGCACAGTAAGGGATACTTTGTTCAGAGTGTGTATCCAACGGGAATAGCCGATTTTATGTTATTATCAACAGCAGATTCCATTATTTGAGCCGATTAAGATTATTGTGTGACCCCCGTGCTCACAGGCTTGAAATCGACGCCTTAAATTCCACATTGTACTGCTCTTACACAGCTTGCTTATATACAGATTGTCTTCCAATTAGATGTACGGAAGCTACGGATGAACCATCCGTATTTAAAACCATACGTTTTCGAAGAAGTGTTGAAAATATGGTATCCCATTCAAACTAGTTACGAGTTAATGCTCTTGTTGTCCGCTTCCATTGGCCGATGGTAACCATGTATGTAAATCACGAGAGTGTGAGGGTTGTATGTGCCACAGCGTTTAAAATGATTAACTAGTGCGTTTGCAAGTTCCAACCAAGGTTCAAAATGTGACCTGCTGTTTGTCGAGTATGCAGCCAACATGGCTCATTCCGAAGAGCAGCTCCAGTCTTTGATGGACTGCTTTTTGTTGATATGTAAGGATCTTTGAGTTGACAATCAACATGAAAAAATCCAAAGTCATAAGTCAATGGACATTTCCTCATACTTTTATCACAGTTGAAATTGCCAGCTTGGACCAGTACACGAAAATCACTTGTGTTGGTTAAACATTTGCGATAATATTTCGATAGACCCTGAGATTGCTTGATTGATGGATTGATTGAGCTGCTGAGATCTCGTGCAGTTTGAACTATTAAATCTAGGGTGAGTGCAAGTTATATGTGAAGACAACATGATTGTATACATCACATCTTCCGAAATAACACTCCACTACCGGTTTCTGGCTGTTTGCCGTCATCAGGTGGAGACAGTAAGATTAGGTTCAATGAGCCTTGAAACAGTGAATAAATGGTAAACAAGTGTAAGCTTGAATGCCACTGTTGAATATGGTTCGTACAACGAAGTACGATGTTCAAACACAGAATCACATATTGATTCCTCTTCAAGCACTCAAGGCGCTTATGGAAGACCGAAGTAATCTCTTCCTCAAGTGGAGAAAGTAAGATTAGTTTCAGTGAACCTTGAAACGGTGGATAAGTGGTGAACAAAGTTATACGTGAATGCCACTGTTGCATAGGGTTTGTACAACGAACCACGATGTTCAAACACAGAATCACATAATGATTCGTGGTCGAGTGTAATTTCGGCGGATGTGAGCCACACATCACTTTGGTCATCCATAAGCGCCTTGAGTGTTTGACCACGAATCGCTATGTGATTCTGTGTTTAGACATCGTGGTTCGTTGTACGAACCTTATGCAACAATGATTGTATAGTGTTCGGGTGCACTAAATGATTTATTGTACCACAGTGAAATCAATGAGCTGGTGTAGAACAGACGAATTGACACCGGTGTTTTAAAATAGAAGTGAAAATCAGAAAACGTGGTTATTCTCTGCGAATTAATATTAACTACGTCAACATTGTTGGTGTTCAACAAGGCCTGCTTCATTTTAAGTTATGTAGGATTTAAAAAAATAATTAGAATATCGTCAAGAGAAGGCCTTATAAGATAGTCACTACAAAACCCTAAATCTGACAATATTATGTTTCGACAATGTTGTGTTTACATGAAGAAAAACGAAAAAACTGCATTTTATCAAATATATACGTGGTTTAAATGAATATGAAGAAAAACAACTGAAATCGATTATATAAATATTTAATGCATTTCTGGATTCAACTGAAATGAAAATATCTGCGTTTTACATTTACCCTCACTTATCAACCTTATCAAACTCACTATTAAAGCGATATCAGGTAACAAACTTTAAGCTTCGTACGGTACCATGGTGTTTATTCCTATGAGTAACAAGGAGTATTAGGACCCGATTTTCAAGTTTATTTGAAATCATTTAGAATTTTACTTTATTGATTGAGCTGTTTTAATGTAACACTGTTTTGAACTCACTGTGGGGTCTTGGGTGTCTGTGGAGGGTTAAGTTTCATATTTTATTTTGGTTGATTGAGATCATTCGAGACCAGATGACGTTTCCGTTTCCATCATTTATTACTAGTCGGCCTCACATGGAACACACTCAATCACGTCAATCATGTTCCTTCGTTACCTTCCCGACAGTCTTTTGCGTTACGTTTTACACTTGAGATCAACCTTGCCAACGTTCATCGCGTTCACCAACGAATCACATAACGCTAAATAATGCTAAATTATCCACGCGTTTGTGTGCAAACAGTTGGAGTATTTTTATTTTAACATTACACTTCTGATACTGAAGTTTCATCAGAACAATGGTGATGATCAGAAAAGAGAACATGACTAAGTAGCCGTCAACTCACCACTTCTGTTTCTACCGTATTGCAAAACAGTCTGTATTAATCCTATAGTAAGTCCAACGTCTTATAGACCACGGTTCTAGAATCGTTTTGTACAAAATACCCATAGTCTAAGTCAGATAAAATTTGGCGAGATACGGTTTGTATACCGGATGCTAAAGGCACATTAGAAACAATCAGTAGAATCTTGAACCAGGCGTCCATACGTCTGACGTATAAGAAAGGGAAAGCATTCTGTTGGACTCTGGGTTATCTTAAGTATATGACAACTTTATCAAGCGTCACAAATAGAATCCTCTGAATCCAACGTAAGGGTTGCCCTGGTGTTTATATAGGACAGACGCCCAGAGAACTACACACCAGAATATATTATCGTGCCAAAAGGCAGCCCCGAAATTCGGGAGAATATCACTCCCTGACTCGTGATTCAGACTTGTTGGAGCACGGTATGGAAACAGGCCACAACGTCGATCTAGACAATGTGGAATTGAGAAGGTACGGTATCAAACCGCATACACCGTATTAGGCAAAATCGATCACTGATCCTGGTCATTCCCACGAGACGTGACACATTCTAGGCGTACTATAGGCTGTTTAGCGGTAGGGTCAAATAAGTGGTTGTGGGTTGACTACTACTTAATCATGTTCCCTGTCCTGCTATCACCCTTGGTCTGACGAAGCTTCTGTGCCAGAAGTAAAACGTTACCCAAAACTGCTCTAAACGATTGCACTCAAATTTCTTTGCATTATGAATACACGATCGATCCCAAACTTATTCCAGTTAATTGATCACCGCGTTTTTTATATAATAATAATATATCATTGTATTAACGATACGCATATAGCTTATACATCAGTGGTTCCGAAACTTGTTATAGCGCGGCAAATTATTGAGCTCGTCAAAATGTTCACGGCACACCTATCACGTCATTAATCATTCTGTGGTTGCTAACCCCAGATATGAAGCATAACAACGCTTATTAATTAGTATGCACGGAACGTTTAAATTCAAGAATTTGAGCAATTTCAAATTTAAATGTCAGCGCATTGTCTCACGATTAATATATTGGATGTCGTCTTCAAACAAAAATGAAATCGAATGTCATTTCACCTATTATCTCTTGGCTGTACATCAGTAATCATTCTGCGGTAGAAACATTATTTTCTTCTCATTTTTGAACAAAGCTATACAGCAGAAGTTTTCAGCTTACTCTTGGAAACCCGTATAGTTGCAAAGAATAAACTGGATTTATCATCCATTCGTCTTCAATTATTTTGTATGGTTAAACGTCACAAGTATTGGTATAAGTATTATCTTTCCTGCAATGTAATGTATTCGCATATTGAATTGTGCATAACGAAATGAACTGTTGTTGAATACGCCTCATATTTCCCGAAGGATACAAAACGCAAATGGTGTATTCAATCACTTTGGACCAAACACGTGGGCACCAACTTAGCCCCACCCACCGCTCCTGAACCTAACCCGATTCGAATGACTGATTTGGATCGCAGCTTGTGGCATGAAGATCCAGATTCTGTCTCATCCTCGGCCATGCAGTCACTTCCTTCGGACGACGCTACAGCTCGTGGCCCAGGTACGCCCTGCTACTTCCATGTAACCGAATGTCATTTATTTATCAGGTAATGACTCAAACTCATGTGAAATATTCCTTGCACATTTCTAGTGTCTGAACGTCTTTACAGTGCCATACAACAGTAGATGGGATTTTCAACATTCGATTATCATCAATATGTACACAGTTGCCCATTTCTGGTGATGAGCCTAATACATGGTTGCTCTTCTTACACACGAGTAAAATGTATACGTGATGAAGAAGAAGAAGAAGAAATTGACTTTATTCGTACACACGAATTTTCAGCTGTTACAATAATTTCACCACAAATTTAAAAAATGATAAACATGTCCCGACATCGAGTTACAATTTGTCGACTGAACGATTTTTCTTGTCCGTCTTAATTGATTGACATACGATCCAGTTGACTAGCGAACGTTTTTGGGTCAAACCTTTCACTGCAAGTCCCGGTATCTCGTACTTCGTTCTAAAGTGCACGTCCAAATTTGACCTCAGTTGATCCGAAAATATTTGATGCATTTTACCCTCGGAGAAATTAATTGTATGCACGGCCGATTTGAAGGCCCCTGCGATGGTTGGTAAAAATTGCGAGAGTCTAGCACACTGTGCAGCATGCATCTACGTGCTAAACAAACCAGAATTTAGCATCGACCTTAACTGCCCCCTGAATATTGAATATAAAAAATCTTCAATTTTGAGGTTTGCTCTTGTTGCGATGTTCTAATTATGTTGAACACAGATTTGGACTAAAATTGAAGGTGGTTTTCGCTAGTGTATTTCTGTATAAATTGGCTAGCAGCCTAATGCATTTTTGTAGATATCTTGAGCGTTAATAGTTTTAATTGTTGAGCTCATTCGAGCGATGTCGACCATGGATGTATCACAAAATTGCTTAATGATTTCATGCTCTGCTGCGTTTCAACTGACTAACCATTCCGATTCGGGTGGAACAATGCATCCCTCAGCGCTCAGACCGATAAGCAGTATTAGGTCGATTGGTGTAAGTTGCATGGAGATCTACCTTAAGCAACCTAGAGGAGAACATGCTCTTCACAGCTTGTAGATCACTCTTTAAACAGTGCCACTAGAATGAGCGGTCAAGAGCACGCTCTTTCTACCTGATCGGGTTAATATCAAGCAAGTGCCGTCAGCCCAAGTGCCGACTTTCTGATTTCAACTCACAATAGAATAGATATTTCGGAATGCGATCAATTTCATTTCTGTAAAACGGATTAAGCCAGTGTAGTCAGCGTTGTCGAAGCTGGGTGTACATTCTCCATTGACCAGCTTTAGAAAGCACTCACATTTCTATTTAATCTCGTTTCCAGCATATTATCTTACTGCAGCTAATCTTATTGATTCTAAACTATAATCGACAGACGGAAATCAATAAACAAACTCAATTTTCAAAAAATCCATTTTGGTTATTTAATACAATCATCTTATTGCTCAGCATGGAGTTCAATGAATGGAGAAGATGCACTTCAGCATAACAAATTTAACAGCGGAAAGTCAAATGATGCACGCAATGCACCTGGTCCCGATTCACGATCAGCAAGCCAAACAATCACTCCTTCCAAGTCGCACAGAATTTCCATCCTCGTATCAGCCGTGTTTATCGTGGTCTTCTTTTTCGGTCTCGGTATTGTTATCTCGGTTTTCATAATTTACCGTCGACGGGTTACAAAGGCGTGGGTTGGATCCTGTCCGAGCATTCAACCGAAATACGCTTTAATGCATTGGACAAAAGCCTCCAAACATAGTCCGAAGCATTCACTGGCAGCGACCTTGAATCTCTCACATATCCAAGGTCCACCTTCCGGGATAAGTTCCATCGCAGCTAACTTTCCGCCGGGTCTAACAACATGTAATTATTACGATGACACGATGGATCCTCGCGTAAACGGAACGCTGTGTTCCGGGAACGAATCATTTGATTTGTTTGGGAGTTCGACGCAATTTGACAGCCTTCCCGCTAATCATCACTTCGATACACCCAATGGTAATGTTTCCAAAGGATTGCAGCGAACGGATTCTTTGAATTATCGGCTGATGTCATCCCCGTCACCGAATTTTGGGCCATTGGCGAGACCTGTCACCACAGAGATGATATCAACATATAAGGGCATTCCTGTGGGAAGTTTAAAATCGGCATCCAGAAGTATTGTCAATGGTTATGGAGATGGAAATGGAGTTGGTTTGGATCATATCATGGCAGCGAGGATGTTCAATTCAGGTAAGAGCATCAATAAGACAACCTATCTAAAATTCGATCAAAATATGTTGACGAAATCGAATACGATAGCTTTACAAATAACGCGAAATTTTGGCCACATCTGTTTACATAACACCTTCATTAATCTTGCAATGAAATTGTGGTTAAACATGGCGAAATTGTTACACCCGATTTTCACATTTAGATAAATCACGGATTATGTTTAGGAAGGCGATATTTAATGATGAATCTGATATGACTTCCGGAATCGTATTCAAAGGTTCAATTTGTTTCACACGTATAGCAAGTTCTAGATTGGAATGAAAAGTAATTTGTATGCAGTCGGTCAGTACAGTTTTTGATAACGTTTCACTTCTGACATAGAATCTTCTTCAGACCAACTGCAGTCGTCCGGACTGGCAACATGACTAAGTAGCGTTTCACCCAGCGGCTCTATTTTTAACTCGCCTCTAAACAACTTATTGCAAACCTATGGGGTGTCAATTTACGTTGGCAAGGCCAAAATTTGTGGGTCGATTTGATTGGTACGGTATCTATTCACGTTAATTTGATAGAATCGCACACGGTCAAGTTCGGTTTACACTGATGTCAAAGTGCAGACTTAAAGGCGGAACAGATCAAAATTAAAATCCTATTTGAATGCATTTTCATCACAAGCACATAAAACATGCTACAGCGTTTACATGGTGTTCTTATTCAGAAGATAGTGACAGTACGAACGAAATCGCACACCATTGAAAACTCTGGAAGGAAATGGTAATAAAAAACATTCGAACTAAATAGCTCTTTGCATACACATCCATCACAGGACAAACACCAAGCCGTTACGTGGCTGTTTGCACTCATCGGGTAGGTACAGTTGATCAGGATCCGCATGCGCTTGAACCAGTAGAAGAATGGTCAACAAGTTGCGCATGCATGCCACTGCCCAAATGTATCTTATGCATAATATTTAATTAGATTTTGGAGAATGATTTTATTATTATTTAGCAAGTTACGTACCTTTGCACACGTGTCACAGTTTCGACCGATTTTTTCCGTGTCAACTAATATCGCCTGAAGATCTCGGTCTTGCAATGGTGATTCGACACCCCTCAGGGTTGCCATAGGCTGCTTAGCGGTAAGGTCAATATAGAGGTGGTTGGTGGAATGCTAGTTCGTCGTGTTCCGAGCCATAGTGTACCGATACATTTAGCCAATGTCTGAAAGTTAATGACATGTTACATCTGGCATTCCTCAAATTTTTCAAAACATATTATAATGTCTCGATACCTGATGAGCGCAAACAATACAAAACTCTTTGTGAGGTGTTATAGCGTACGACATATTTAAACTTTGCTTACATTTTGCTTACCTCGGATTTTGGCTACTGATAACTACATGAAAACCTGAGCTTCTAGAAGCCAAGAAACAATATACCATGCAACCGGAGGCGGCACTATGCAACCGAATGCAATATTCTCCGAAGATGAATTGACTTACTTTCTTGCATTCAATGTTCAGAAATTTAAGGCTGGAAAACGCATTTAGGTTTACAAATACCATAATATATTGAGGATTTCTTTTCATTCGTTCGTGTTGCCTAAAAAATGTCTGAATTACGAAAGAAGGCATCGACGATGGGAGAGGTAAAATGTTTTGCGGAGCAACTTCTAAAGAAAGTAGATTTGGGCACGGCATGAAACCAGTCTAGCGGTGTTCATCAGCGAGTTTCAGATCGTTGCTGCTATTTATCCCAGAATATAAACAGTATCATTTATAAGAGATCGATAAATGTGAAATGAAATTAACATTCTTTTACTCTCGTTTTTCACACAAACTGAGCGATATAGAATTACGAACGGAATTTTACCGGTTGAATAAGGTCCCGAAAAAAAGGTATTTGCCATATGTTTGTATTGAAACGACCTAATTTATTGGTTATTTCAAAGATTTGAAAATGTTTAAAAAATTGTTTTGCAAATTACCTCTTTAATGCAAAACAGTGAGGTTTTTTTACCCAAAGTCAATTATTCGATCAGTTTCTTTTGCAAGGTCGATTTTCTAGCAATAATCGGAACAGCGGAGATATTAATGGGTGCTTATCGTTTCAACGATTTGCTTTGTTACAATATAAACTCAGTTTGTTATCGAAATCGTTTGATCCGACTTTGTGCGCCATAACAAAAAAATGGTCACAGCGATTATCTTTTATTGTGGCAATAAGCGGGTGGTCCGTGCTATCGAAATCTGCCAATCTGCCGAGGTCTCGAGTATGTAGACAACCTTACCACCAAATTTTAAATCGCATTATACCTTATTTAATACAATTTAAGTGGATTATTTTGCGTTAAAGTGAATATTCACGTGTAAATCCATTCAAATAATTGTCATGCGGAATTTCTCCCTCCAGAATTACGAGCTCAAACTACTCCAAGCAAACTATTTTGTAGGTTCTGGTCGCTATCCTTGTTTGCTTTATTGTCCACGTAATACATGACCAAGCTAGCACGCCAGAAAGTGGACACTTCTGTCTGAGTTATATTACACGGACCCTAATCCCCGCCAGAAATGTATCCTCGTTGACCTTAAAACCGCGATTTTCGTTTGCTTCGCATTTATGCAATAACTTTTCAGGAGAACTGGTTGTAATGCATATCAATCGGCAGGTACATCAATCAAAAAATGAATTTTGTACAAACTGTTGCACACATTCCCTTCAGTTACACACCAAAAACAGTTTTAGTTTGTTTTCCATTATCAGTTAGATGTTAGTATGATCAGTGTGCCTTGAAATAAAGGAAAAGTGGTACACATTGTTCTACTCGGAAGCCAACGTTAAATAGTGTTCTTACAAAGAATAGAATCTCATAGTAAGTCCTGGTCAGCGCTCAAGGCGAGCATGAACCACCATAACGTAGCTACTTTTCCACTGTTTCAAGGCTCACTGAACCTAATATTGCTCTCTCCGCCTTACGAACGAGAACTGATAGATTGCGCTTCACTAAGAATCACTTTGTGATTCTGTATTTGAACAACGTGAATCTTTGTATCAATCCTGTTTATCAGTGATCTCCAAGTATAATATTTTACATCGAATTCAATTCAAATTTTAAAATCTTCGAAATTTTATACGCGTATCCCAAGTTACTATGAGTCTGTTATTGTTGTAAAATCAATTTTGTTTACAGGTTCACCTATTCTCATCATTTATCAAATAATCCCAACACCATAAACATTAGTTTGAAGTAAATTTCTTGATGTTGGTAATGAATTTGTATTACTGACAATCGAATTAGCTCAAATGATTTTTCCCTTAAATGCTAGCCAGTTTGTTGTATCAATGTAAATGTAACAATGATCACAAGCCCGCTCCGGTATAAAACATTTTACCCAATCCCCGATGGTCCAAGCGGTTCGATTAAATTTCAATTTTCACACAAATTCGAATAAACCGAGTTAATGTATATCGAACAGATTTTGCGGTTTCTAAGGTTTCGACTAACATATTTGACTAGTGGAATCCCTATTTCCCTCATATGCAAAGCTTATCATTGCAAATTTGTTTTTTAATGGATTGCTTAAATGTTGCATATTGCATGATTAGCGGTTCAGGGATTATGACATAACGAAGCAATTTTTTCCATTTTCATAAGATGCGATACAGTGAAAGCCATTCATTAACGACTTCAGACTACACAAGCTATAATCTAGCTAATTTTTCCCGATAAGGATTTCTATTTGCGCACGAGTACTTTGAATATAAATTGTGTAAACCTTGAATAGCAATTGGACATGAGATTCATTCTTTCATTGGTAATAAAATTAAATGTTTGTAGCAGTCAGATAGTACTGAATACCCGTCTCCAAGAACAATTAAACACCGATCACTTGTTTCAATGCTACGTGCTAGATATCAATTTATCATACCTCCTGGGTTCTTCCACCATCCTCAGCCTCAAGGCCTATTGAAATCGACAATCTTGTGCAGCACGTGGAGCGGCTCAAAGCGGACAACGGGCGTCTCATGTCGGCCGAATTCGAGTCCATCGATCCTGGTGGGCAGTTCACGTGGGAACATTCAAATCGACCGGTGAACCGTTCGAAAAATCGATACGCAAATGTTATCGCGTACGACCATTCCCGAGTGGTTCTCCAAAGGCCAGCGCTTTCGGACCACGATTCTGACTACATCAATGCGAACTACCTGGATGGGTTCAAAAGTTTAAACGCATACATTGCAACTCAGGTAACCGAATTGTTCAGCAAGTTTGGTGTCATGTTAGTAAGCAATCATTTGATGACTTCAAGGGCAAATATGTGTTTGCGTTTGAACAACGATATTTGATATTCAAGATATGAACTTGTAGAGCGCAAACACTACGAAATGCGATAGCAGTTGTGAGTGTATGTATTGAAAATACATGCCAAGGAAGATTTGTTGAGTGATATTGTTTATATATATCTCGCAGAAACTTGCGAGTTCCCAAAAGTTCAGTCCTAGGTCCGATCCTCTTTTTGGTTTAAGTCAATGAAATATTGAACCTTGTTTGCTTTAACATTTCTTTATTTGCTGATAACATAGAGATATGGTGTCTAGTCGGAAGCCCAGTAGATCTAGATACAACTGGTCGTTGAAGAAAAACCGCTCTTTAACTTCAACAAAAGCAGGCTGATGAATGTGGGGAATCGAGCTGAGTTCATATACTCCACTCACTTGCATGAGTTTAAAACGGAATTAGACGAATATTTTTTGAATTATTCGTTTTCTGAATACTTATATAGTGTTTAATCTAATTGCATAGCTTGTTTTAATACACCGACAATTTAATTTTCACAACCCTATAGTTATTGCTTACGTCGATACTTTTTAGACCATTAAAAATCTTGAACTACTTTGAATTCATTGAACATTAACGCATCTCACCAGGGTCCTTTACCGAACACCGTGAACGATTTTTGGCGAATGGTTTGGGAGCAGAGATGTGCCGTCATCGTGTCGATGACTCGACTGGAGGAACGCGCTCGCGTAAAATGTGAGCAATATTGGCCGAGCAACAGTCTGTTGACCCATAGCATGAGTCCTTCACGTTTTGCTTCGGTACATGTGAACGAGTCCAGGTCCTTGTTGATCCGCGACGCAGAGAACAACGCACTCACACAAACCGTGGCACCGTTTCGTCAAAATTTGAGTCCAAATGAGCCAGAACTCGGAGTGGTGTTCGCGAACAGCTTGTCGCATCAAAGCTTCTTGACTGAGAACAGTTGCTCGACGGCTTTCAGCGAGGCAACATTCGGTGAGATCAATGTTGCCATGACTGACGTCACAGAACTAGCTTATTATACAATCAGAACGCTGGTGTTACGAAAGATTGGGTAAGTTGTTTGAAAACACCGCGTTTGTTGTTAAAACAAGTTTATATCCATTTTTTTAAACAGAAATTATTTTCATTACTCAAACCTTTCACAGTTATAGCATACATTCTTTGGGGCTTCGTAATATATTATGATGCACTAAATTCTTGCTAGAACCATTTGTTGTTTGAGAATATTCTGCTAGGTGAATTTTCTCTAAATTGCTTATATGTTCCCTGGATGACACAGATATATTGTTTGTCTACAAGGGATTCGCAAGATATTAGAAACTATTTGATACTGTTCGGAAAAGTTTACAAACAATCGGTTGGTGTGGAGGTTTGATATAGGTTCGCTTTCAACACAGAATATGTGTTACATCAAGTGTGTGAGTATGAGCAGGGATCAAGTGTAAATTGCCTTTAGCTGTTTAGAACATGGTCGATTGATACACTCCAATGTCTGATGCGTAATCCCACACTTGTCTGTAGATGTGTGCAGATGAGATCAATGATGACCGAATAAGTTGATTGAGTGATTCTTGTTCACATAAAGTGTCATTCACGTTACTCTTCATCCGCAGAAGAAACCGGTACCCCATCGTGCAGATATCTGCTTCATCCATCTTGTTGACTGTAATCTTAACAGCCTTTATTTACTATCTTTTCATTGTTTCAAGCCATGTGGACCCTGATAGTGTTGTTCCTACCTGATGAGTGCAAACAGAACGAAACCGGTCGTAAGGTGTGTGAGAAAAAGATGCATGCAAATGAGGATGTTTGTTCCAAGTCCATTTGTTTAACCTAATCCATATGTATATGCACATGTTATTGCACAGGTTGGCCCTACTAACCTTATCAAACAGTGGCATACAAGCTGCAAACGTTGTATAGCAACCTTTTTTAATTCGCACTCCTCAGCGTCAAGACTTTCCCTATAAGTTTTCATTGCGCTCTTAAGATATTTAGTGAACATAAGCAACACTTGCAGTTGATTTTGTAGTATAGATCAATGAATCTCGATCTTGTAGAATAGGTAGCTTTGGATTGGTCCGTTCAATGCACTTTAAACCTGAATCAGATACGTATCGGTAAACTTGATCTGAGCGAGCTTCCTTGTCGGAAGCAACTCAATACTAAATGCTGCAATAACCGTTTTATTACAAACATTCTTTTCATGGATATGGATTCCCGATTGGGTTCAGAAGTATTCACATTATAGAATGACTTTTCTATTTCATATTCCTCAGCGCGAATTATCATTCCAGAAATAGCTTCACATCCACCATATCACCACGGTGATATCGAATCCTTGAAGGGTGCAACCACGATAACATGAAATCATTACTTTGCTATCGTAGACGAATCATTCTCATCTCTTATACATATCGTAGTTTCTTTTGAGGCATAGAATCGTGTTTTGGTAATTATTTTGTAAATTATCCAAATTTATTGATTGAAAACTACACATTGAAAACAGTTCACCAGAACGACGCGAAGTTCGCCAGATGCAATTCACCGCTTGGCCTGATCACGGTGTTCCAAATCACCCAGCACCTCTTCTCATGTTTCTCCGACGAGTTAAAGCCGAATGTCCTCCAGATTCTGGACCCATGGTTGTCCATTGCTCGGCCGGTGTGGGCAGAACCGGTGCCTTCATTCTCTTGGACATTTTGCTGGAACAAATGCGACAGGAACGGGTCGTGGATGTGTTCGGCTGGGTTAATCGTTTACGGGCTCAACGAAACTTTATGGTCCAAACCGAGGAACAATACGCGTTCGTCTACGAAGCGTTAGTCGAAGCTGCAGCCAGTGGGAACACGGAGTTGACGGTGCAACAATTGGCGGCACACTGGTCTCGACTCACCAGCAAGACGTTTGACGGTGGTGTTATGCGACTCGGTTTGGAAGTGGAATTCTCCCAGCTTGCATCTCAATCTGAGTTGACCGACGTTGTAACGTCAGATCCCGCGAGTGTTGGTCTTCTTTCGCCAGTTGATCCGATCAGCAATTATGAAGATGATCGGACAAAAACATTCTTGAATTCCCCATGCATACCCAGCATGGTCTCCTCGCAAAATAATCGATGTACAGCACTGCTGAATGTAAGTGCTTCACTTGCTGGAATGATATTCCAATTTATTACTTCATGATTCAGCAATACAACATATTTGACCTTGCAGAAAGGAATTATTTGTAAGACATATTTTAAGTTTTATTTTTGAAAAAGCAATTAGCTTTACAATCACCAGAGAGTTGAAATATAGGTATATATATATATATAATTAAAAGCTCGTTAACCTTAAGTAACATCTATTTTGATTATATTTGTGACTACTCATCGGTGCCGAGCCCATCGAACTATTCACAAAGTTGATCACGACGGTCCATAATGGAAGCACTGGACTCGAGTTTCACTCTTATTTGAGCTCATCAGCAGTGCATATCCTCCGCCTCGGGTGGGGCTCGAAATCTCGACCATCACCATTGTAGTCCCACGCCTTAACGACCTGGGATACCGTCCCATGATTGACCGATCGCAATTAAATGTGTATGAACTGTTCTCCAGACTGGCACATTTGAGTAGCTTTGTTTGCCCGACCAGTTCAGAAGGAGCCAGCAATATCTATTGTGGTCGCCCAACTGAACAGATCTCCGTATCAGGTCTTCCCATCAGATACAGTGTGAGCTAACACCGATTAGATCTGATGGGCATTGTTGTTTTAAGCGATATTTGGAGAATAAGTTGTTTATATTTGTGACTACTCATCTGTGTCAAGCCCATCGAACTATTCACAAAGTTGATCACGACGGTCCATAATGGAAGCACTGGACTCGAGTTTCGCTCTTATTAGAGCTCATCAGCAGTGCATATTCACCGCTTCGGGGGCGGGATTCGAACCCTCGACCATCACCATAGTAGTCCCACTCCTTAACGACTTGGGCTACCGTCCATTGTTTGACCGATCGCAATTAAGCGTTTATGAACTGTTCTCCAGACTGGCACATTTGAGTAGCTTTGTTTGCCTGACCAGTTCAGAAGGAGCCAGCAACATCTGTTGTGGTCGCCCAACCGAACAGATCTCCATGTCAGGACTTCCTATCGGATACAGTGTAAGCTAACACTGATTAGATCTGATAGGCATTGTTGATAAAATTCACATCAATTTATCAGTTTGCTTGGGTCAGCTGGACTATACAAAAATTCATTAAGTTAGTTATTAACATCATGGAGGCCAACTAGTTTCGAGCAAGTTTCCAACCTTGACTTCACGAGGGAATGCAACTAAGGTTACCATGTGCGACGCTACACACATCGGCTGTTATACATCAGTCAGCGTTCTCACAATATTTCGTACCTCTATCCATTTTGCTTTCTCACAATGAGGGTTTGTGATATTCGAACATCGTTCCCAAACACCTTCTCAATATTTGTAGGTAAATCTGCACAAAAACCGTAATCCAGATGTAATTCCACACGAAGCCAACCGCGTGGCCTTGAAGGCGGTTCGTGGTGTGGAGGGATCGGACTACGTGAATGCCAGCTACATCGACGGTTATCGATCTCGCGCGGCTTACATCGCCACACAAGCACCAATGCCTACGACCCAGGACGATTTTTGGCGAATGATCTGGGAAACCGGCTCTTGCGTGATTGTCCGATTGGAAGACAACGCGGAAATGAATGATTCGGTGAGAATGCTCTCTCTCTGTTTAGAATAACCAACGTCGTCAGCTGTCGACATTTACAAACAAACAACAAATCATCCGCACGAACCATGGCCGGCTACTCTAGAATAGTGCATGCTATGTTTCTGTTATGCTTGGAACTGTGCTAAAATGTTACAAGGTTAATTACCATACTACATCGGCATGAGAGGTGTGAATCAGCAAAGAAATTTGATGGGAAACTCAAGAGTTGTGAGGTAACATGCGCATTCAATAACGTTACTCATTCATTCTGTCTTTTCACTTGACTGAGTGTTAATGTGATTTTGAAAAGACAAGGTTCATAGAAGGAATCCCGATTTTCAGTCGAACGAGGATACAGTGGTTTGTGGTGTGAACCCGAGTATACAGCTTTTTCGAAGTGTCCGTTAGTTCACCTAGTTCCACTGGTTCAAGATTCACAGACGAAACCAAACAGTACGAAAACTGGGATGGAGTGTTAGTGCTGGGAATATCAGGTTGAGCGACAATTACTTTGCAATTCAGTTTTTTGCATCGATTTTCGTTGTATCAAGCTTGTTTAGCATTGGTTTCGAAGAAAATACTGGTATTTCATCCACCCACTGTTTCCATTCTGTTTCAAAGCAATTTTGCTGTCTCTGAATTATGAGGACAAAGGTCGAGAATTGCGGTAGTTGAATATTAGTGTGGGATGTGTGTAAGTATCTGTTGCTGTTGACGCAACGAGTTGGATGGAACATTCTCACCGTCGCTAAAGCGCCATATCCGAGCTGAGGACGAGCAGATACTGTTTTTTGGTTGCTGAATGTGGATAACACCGACAGCAAATAACTCCCATCTTTCGGATGTGAGCGCTCCATGGGAGTTTATTCCTTCCAAGTGTTTACTCATCTAGAAAGCTGTCGAGAACGAGAGCATTATGCGCTTGTAATATATATATGGTTGTCATCTACCGATAGAGGTCAACCACAACATAAGATTCAACATATTTACCTATATTAAATATTGTGGCACACTAAGTTTCGTGGCAAGTAGCACATTTAAGGCTGTATTCCTAGACAAACCCCGTGTTTCCAATCTTACTTACAGCAACATTACCATTCCAGAGAGACAACCTTATTAACAACACAAACAAAAATTGGAACTGGTTGCTGTCAGCAATGTTATGTTAACGTTTCCCGCCTGTCTCCGCGCTGTGCTGGTGCTGCGACCATGGCCTAGATGAGTTGACCCTCATTGACTCACTACGAACTCCCTAGTAGAAAATACATGTGTTGGAAAAATAACTTACCATTTAATCATTCACTTTTCTGAATTTTGTCCCACAGTGGTTCTAACGCTCGAATCAACAGCAGTTACATACCGTAACAGGTTTCTCATTGTTCGGAGTCATCTGATGTAGAACCAGGTCGTATTTAAAAGCAATCATTAACTCGGGTTCGAAAAACGAATCACGATGTTCAAACATGAAATCACCTAGTGATTCTTGGTCAAGCACTTGAGGTGCTTATGACAGTCCAAAATCGACACTCCATAACCGTTTCAGCAGTTTGCCATTATCGTGTGGATACAATATTCAACACTAACCGTCCAATTAATATAGCGAATAATGAAATATATTAAATTACACCTACTTCAAATTTTCTCAATCCACGGCGAAAAAACTATTCAATTTATCGATTTTTATCAATACAGTTACTTTGATCATGCGGTACAATAATGCACTATATTTAAGGCTATTTGAATATCAAAAATGACTCTTACTTTGTTAGTCTGTGTATTGGCCAACCTCCCAATCTGCGCGACATGGGTTCCTCATCGTGGATCCAATTTCTACGTACACAATGACATCATACGTCATGCGTGAGCTACGACTCACCGACACCAGAGATGGGACCACTCGGACAGTACGCATTTTCGACAACACCGCAGCACTGGAACGAATGCGGGACTTGGCTTCGCATTGGGAATACAATGCTACTGGGACAAACACCGCGTATACACAAGTGGGCGCAGATTTCAAACAAAGGAGTCGAAATTTGAGTGAAGTATTCTTAGATCTTGTCACGCAAGTCCACAAAAGCAAAGAGCAATTTGGGGTCGATGGGCCAATCACAGTGCACTGCAAGTTAGTGTTCTCTCATATTTTGCACCCAAGTTTTCTAATACATAATCTGGTCTGCATGAAACAAGCCAAGATTGGTTTTCATAGAAGCATAGGAGTCTGCACAAGCTTCACAATGAAATGTCGTGTTTACATAAAATATTTAGAAACAGCCATAAGCATTCAAGAACGCTTTATCCATTTTGTTTTGTGTGGTTCATACCCCGAGAAGGATTCAATTTAATTCAATTTAGATTTAATGCTCTAAACACCATATAGTTTTACATAAAATCACAGAATATTATGGGAAATAGGAATAATGTGAGAATCAAAATCGGGTATTTGTTTGCTTACTGAATAGGTCAAGCATCATGTAGAAATCCGAACGACAGAAATTGTTTTCGATTGCATAATTTGAGTGACATACTTAGATCTATGGGGTCAGAATGTATAGTTTTCTTCGATGCATCGATTAACGACCGAAATGACTTGAAGATTTGTCTCAAACGGGTTTTGATTCGCGGAACTCACAACAAACTCAGGTAGATTGTTCCACGTAAAACAAACTCGAACAGCAAACATCTCGTTTACATTTGAGCAGCTACAGTCCTAGTCAATATGTGAGCCCATGTCTTATTTGTGCCCCGTATGTGGTGTATATTCGATCAAAGGTTCCACAATCCTGTTCTGAGTTTTCGTCGTCTATTATTCGATCAAGTCAAAGTCAGTTCTAACAAACTAAATCAAATTATTTTAGAAAAACACAAGATTGGAAGTAAAGTGTAACACTAAGTGATATAAAATCATGAGCGCTTTGTGACAGGGCTAAAACATTTGATAATATTCTTCGAAACTTTCTTGGATTACATAACACGATGCAATATTTAGAGGCGTTGTATGTCGTTCATAGCTTCTAGAGATTCCATCTATCTCGTAACTGTGTATAAACATTCCCATTTCTAGAGAACGAGAGGCACAGCATATTGAATGCTAGGTGTACGATTTTGAGCTGTTGACATTTCATGTTACGAACTTTTAGTAACTTTTCAAAGGGTAAACCCCCAACATCCAAGAAAGAGATGAAATTTGTGATTTTATTTAAACAGTTTAAAGGGTTATTTAATGACAATTGTTGCATAAACCTTGCTGATGGGTCAGTCTGCGTGTTTGCAAAAATGTTTTGCCCTCTCCATGTAACGAACGAGAGTCGAAAGCATCAGGTTTCACTTCAAAATGTAGAAATAGGTCAAGGTTGCGTGTGTGTTGCAAATTGGGGCTGGCAAAGGTGTCGGGGTTAAAATTTTTGCTCGTGCGGATTTTGCATTAGTTTCCAAGTCTAACTTGAAAATGTTCGACATTTCAATGAAACGCTTGACCCCGTACCAGTCATACTGAAGGCGTGAATTTATAGAGAATGTTTGAATCAAGAACTTGAAACTCCTATATTTTATGATAAAAAATACAAACAGCTCAATGTTAATATGAGTAAAATGCATATAACCAGGTGGTTAATAGTGTAAGTCACGTAATGCAAGTTAACACATTCCTTAGGCTTCGACGTGAAACATATTTTAACGGAAAAATATTTCTAATGCTATCCGATCTAAAACGTTGAAATGAAAAAATCTTTGAATATTCGCGTGTTCGAAAAAGTTCAGTGACCATGGTGATATTTGTTTAAAATTTTCAACCTCAATGTTTAGTTACTCAGTTTACGCCATTGCGTAGACTATATAGTATGAGTGTTCGAAACGGGATTCCTGTAAAGTACGGTTGTGTTGGTTTTATGTTCTTTGATAACATGGACTTCCAACCAATTCGATCCCAAAATTCACTCTCCACCAGCGTGGAATGGAGAGAAGCCAATCGGTTGTAAATTAACGATTTATTTACACCGAATAGCCGGATCAATTTCAGCAGAGTGAACACTAATTTTCTAACATATAAAGTCGATGTTTCAAGAATATTGATCGATAATATGTCGATGATGATTGTAAACATCATTCAATGTCCAAACCGATCGGTGAGTTGGAATGTTTTGACTGATCAACAGTAATGTCCAATTTCCAGCCAATGAAAAATTCGGGCTGATTTATTCGTTATGAGCAGTGCCTCCTGACCTAATACATCCATTGTATGATTGAAACAATGCCACCTAAGATACAATTGTTGTATGGAATTCTATATTGCTATAGGAAAATCTATATTGTTTGCTGTCCATGTGTAAACGACAAAGGGGACCAAATTGATTCAACGTCGAGGTGTTCCATATACTCCCGCATCCATGGCGCCAAGGCCTGGACTGGACTTTTCGAAACACCACAAAATTCATTTTAGAGAACATCAAAACATGTAAACGCATGCCTAGTGACATTACGGTATCCAATCATTCCGGTTCCATTTGTCATTTTATATCGACCACACGATTGTTTTATACTGTTGAAAAAATTCAAAAACCACAATATCCCATCTTCTTAATCAAAAGATTATTCTTTTTACATTGACAGCCTGGGAGCAGGTCGGACGGGAATATTTCTGACTCTTTCTATTATACTCGGACGCATGCGATATGAAGGCGTGGTTGATATGTTTCAGACGGTCAAGCTTCTTCGGTGGCAACGACCCGCGCTTGTCCGATCACTCTTCGAGTATGCCTTTTGTTACGCGACTGCTTTGGAATATGTGGAATCGTTTGAGCGATATGCAACCTGAAGAAGAAAGACAGGTGATACAAATGGGCTTCCGGGAAACTGCTGAACTATTCTGTGATGCTGCAGAGACAGAATATTGAACCTCACAATTGTATTATATAGTTCTCTCTCTGTGTACAGTTACCTATTTTACCTAGTTTGTTTTCCTTCACGTACATACTAGACAATTACTTGTATGTGTCTAACACACGATAGGGAATTTCGTTGCGACTTATTTTGTTTTCTGTACAAATACCAAAGAACAATGTGATTTCTTTTCCCGTTAACGATAGAAAGAATTCATGCATTTATTTGGAATCGGCACTTTTCATGTTTCACATGGGTATGGAGCCTATCACATCTCAAACAAATGACGATATCGTACTCCACAGCGTTTAAACAGTCTTATCGTGGGGGAAAATCTCTCCCGCAGCTATCACAGCATAGGTTGTAGAAGGACGATCCGCATCTGTTGCCTGATGTCGGCATGATCTACGTTAATTAGTCGAGAGCAGCATTTGCTTTTCAGCAAGCTTGAAGTTTACACGTTACACAGTGCTTCCAAAATCAGCGATCAGAGGGAGTTCTACCAAACCAACAGTGAAAATGCCGAGAGATATCGTAACTCTTTTGAAAGGGTCAAGGTACTAGTTTCAATACACTTTAACGTAGATCTATCTCTCTTTCATTCTGTATACAAACACACACACATATATATATATATATTTACATCGAGAGAGATAACATATATTAATGTACGGTTCAGTAATGTGTGAAAAGTAAGCAGAAAAAGTTGCCATCTTTGCTAAATCCCCAAAATGGCTTCAGTCAATAATGGAATGGCGCTTTGAGGAAGTCAATTAATCGACACATGAACATCTCACAAGTCATGTGGAGTGAAAACGTTGAACTAATCAACCGTCATCACGGCATGCTCCTCCACATGGTGACGTTGGCTAAAAAGTATACAATCTAGTGATTGATGCAGTGCTCGGGTTTATTTATCAAGTTTAGAACTAATTAAACAAAATTTCGATTTCATGTACTGGCGAGGGACCTTTACAAAGCTCCCAGCAGTGCATATTATATAGCCATACCGATGCATGCTTATATGATCTAAGTCGTTCACAGGGAAACAAAAATTGTGTCCTCGGATGGCTTTCAGTGGTTTGTATTTTAATTGCAAAATAGGTGGACACTGTCTATGCGTTGAGGTGTACATTGTTAAAATTTGAGTTTTTGGACGGTAATTCATGCTGCGGCAACTTATGTCAACATACTTCACTCTTAGTAGCGGGAAAAGTATGCTACCGGGGATGTTTAAAATGTTTTTTTCAATATTGAGTAATAGTATTCAAGTAATACACAAATTAAGTATATGGTCGCAATTTAAATTTATTCTAGCATAGCTTTTTTAAAACCATTCAACTTAGACTAACAGCTTGAAAAGATGTATCATGAGAAGCAGTACATTTAGCGGTCGATTGGTTCTTAAACGTTCTATGCTATCTGGTTGCCAATTTCATGAACTTTCCATTTCTACTCAATTGGTCACCAGGAAAGAGATATCTCGTAACAAACTATGACTCAACATACTCTGACTGGTGCGTTTGCTGTTCAAATTAACTGGGCCACATGAGGAAATTCTGGATTCGTTAGATATGCTCAGGAGTTTAACCATTCCGAATGATGGGTGATCGAAATTTCCACTGGCAATTCCCTGAGATGGGACTCTCGCTTGTTCAGTCAAGCAAACATAAGAACTTCCCGTCAATTGATGTGAAAACGAGTTGTCAGGTGTGCTACTTATCGATGGTATAATAAAAGCGGTATCTGTCATTCAAAACTGTGAGTCGAAATCGATATAGTGAATGAAAGCGACCTATGTGGTTATATGAGTTAGTAGAAAGTTGAGAAAAATAACAGAGCTTGTCGTTAGTTGGCATGAGGCTTTCACTAAAATTATTTTCAGTCAGAATTTGTATGTTATATTTACCCAGAAAAAACTTTTTCCAGTACCGTAATAAGTTGCTGTTTTATATTATAATGTTGGTTTCTAGGGTGTGTGAAATATCAATCCGGAAGAGCATTGCCAAATATTGTATGATGAAGCTTGCAATATCTGGGGTATTCTACAATGAATACTAATGAGTTTCACGCTCGAAGTGAATATATATATGTACATAGTGTTGTGCAATATTCAATCTGAACCTGGGCACTTTAGTTGTAGAAAGATACTGAAAATCTTGAGAGGATTTATCATCCCACAGCCAAGTTGGTGTCATGTTACAACTATCTCCTTGTACTCACTTACTCTCGATAAGTAAACTCTTCCGAGGATTTATTAATGATTGTGTTAGATAATATTCTGTTTCAGATAGCATATTGACATGTGCCAATCGTGGCTAAAGAACATCTCAATGATTCTGATTACTTTAACAGACTGGTCGTAAGAGATGCATTCAAAATATCCACGTCTAAATTCCATCTCTGTTGCACCCAGACCGCACGTGTACGCTCAACTCCAATAACCGAAGCTTTGAATAATTTAGATTCCAATCAATGTCAAATAACATTGCTATGCTCCATTCGAAGACCGACTGTCAAACAAAATGCATCTGAGAAGTACTCGGGCACCGGAATAGACATACAATTCCCAGTACACATTTCCCAGAACGGCATGAATCCAATCCAATGACACCTGTCGCAATGTCCATATTGAATCACTGCACTCGAGCGCCGGCTAATTAAATTTCCCCATGACATTGACCCAACTGATTAGCATTTTTCGTCTGAGAGGCAGTTGAATATGCCGCGCGATTCGAAATCGTGATTGTCTCGGTTCGGATAAACAATGCTTTACTGGTATATTGTTAATTAATTATCATGCTCAGTGGATTTAAATGAATCGTTTTAATTAGGCTGAATACATCGGGCGAAAAATTGAGTTGGAATGGTTCATTCTGCCAACTTGGTCAACTTTAATCCTAGTCAAGTGAATAGAGAGTTTAATCAAGGTCGAGTGGAATTGAAGCTTGTTACAAACTAATTTGTTATATTGTGTAAACTGAAATAGTGGTGCACTTACTTTGCTTGCCATACGGAAATTGCGGAATACATTTTGGAGGCTATAACTTCGTAGTGTTTGAACATTATTGAGAAGAGAAGTGTTGCTTTGTATTTCACGATCGACACCGGACCTAATTGCCATGCCGATATTCAACTTTTGCGCAAATATATACTCGTCTATCCAACAATCATACCAAAATAAAGCGTATAAATTCACTAAAATATGACTGCACTAATTAAATGATCGTGGAAAATCAATCTGTTGTATCATTCAGTCGAGAGTTTTCATTTTCTCCAGTTATAAGAAGAAGAAGAAAAATGGCATAATGTGCAACAATCCAGGAAAATTAAATGATTATTTGATGCCTGCGTGAGCTGTGGTAGGGAGCGCCAGTCGAGCTTATTCTACACTAGATTCGAGCCGCACTTAGGAACATTAGTTCAGAAATGTGAACTCTGAAATTGTTTTTGACGAGGTATCAGGAGTAAAAATGGAAAATCTATCAAAAATCAATAGGGACAGTCACATACCGCATGGATCGTCATATGCACATCGAGTTTAGAAGCGAAAACCGCGACTGATTCCGATTGTGTGATTTCTTCGGCAAAATGTTGCAATTAAAACTAACTCTGACCGAGAAAAATTACGACGAATATCCAATCTAGAATGCTGAATGCCTAAAGCCCTTGAATGTTTTCAAGTTCTAGTAAGTCTATTGTGCTTTAGCAAGTGTTTAGTTGTATCTAACACAGTTGAATTCAACTTTATCTAATAATTCGATACAGTTTTCACAGAAAAACTATCTGAGGCTGCTCAATTTTCGAATGTGCAAACATTTTAACTGCCAATATGTTCTTGTTGTGTCTCTTAACCATAATCTGTCACCAGTGATTGTATGTTAACTTCCGTTTACTTGAAAATGCTAATTTGCGTGACACTCGTAATGTGTAGCGTTGTGTCTATCCCCGAAAACCGACGAATAATTCGATCGACAATTGATCACCACGTGATCAAAACAAAATTAATGCCAGAATCCCACCTAATCCATCAACGCAACCCGTGCACGCGGGAACGTCGTCGTATAATCCCAGTGTTGAGGGACGCCTGAATGATCTGGCCTGAGGCCGAAGTGTCGATAAATTATCGATTTCCCCATGTCAATCCCCTCGCGGGATCTCATTGTTCATCCGGTCGGATTGAATTTAAAGAATGGAAAATGATAATTTTTTTTCTTGTCAGCAGTAAGTATAAAATGCATATATCTACCTCATTCAATAGATTGTGTTTTAAATAACGGGAGCCGGAAACGGAAATTGCTAATAAATATGGAAATACAATGATTAAATTGATGACAATATAGTATAGATTAATTTTGTTGAATGAACTTGAATGTGTTTTACCGGTTGCATAATCAGAATGTCTGTTCGAAGTTCCCGGTTATTTACGCATCAATGCATTTTGATCGACTCGCCTTTATTCAAATTTGAAGCGGAATTAATTGGAACGAACAAAACATTTCAAATATTATAAGTTCAATGTAGTTGCTTCAATCTGAGTGAACTGTAATTTGAAATGTGCGTACTTTTAGAGCGCGACCTTGAAATCGGCCGTGCTCAAAATGTACTTTTCCGCACATTTTCATTATTTTTCAGTCATCAAGAAACGTTTTGCATTTGAAGCATTTTCGCACGATTCCTGTAAACGAATGCTGTGTGTTTTCTATATTTTGATCTATGGGAATTTTTCGGTGCCGTTCGTAAATAATCGAATTAAAACGGAAACATCAGGATTTTTAAAAATTGTGCAGGTTAAAATTTCGTCAGCTTCCACCACAACGCTTGGTGCCGCTGGTAGTAGGAACCGAAGATGTTTAAGATATGAATTGTCTGGCAATCTCAAATTTTTGCTTTAATACATAGGTTTTCTCTCATATTCGTCATATGTATTCAAAATATTTGTGTGGTTATATTATTCGATGAAAATTCGTTTTAATCGAATAAAACTGCTTTCTCCTTCTTCGTATATAAAATACAGGTTAAAGTGGGGCCATGTGTTTTACTAAAACATTGGCATTACCTAATATGATTCTTGCAATAGTGTATGCAACTTATAGTTATCTTGTTATTTCTGTATTATTAAATACATCAAATACAAATATGAAGTTTTATTTGATGTAGGCTATCGCACGGATGATGGACGTACTTAAACAATGGTGTTGAGAGACAAGGCCCACGATCCAAAGCACAAAACAAACTCCACACCGGTTTTTTGCTGTTTGCACGCAGCAGTTAGAGGCAGTGCGATCAGGCCCCGCATGCTCTGAAACAGCTGATGAATGGAAAACATAGGTTGAACTTGGCGGCGACTGTTGAATCAGAAATCTTTTCAATAGCTTTCAGACATCTTCAAGAAGTCACGCGACCTGCTCAACTCAGTGACAAACGCGCCGCAAATTTGCTAGACATCGTGAAGTGGATTTTTTGGACTGCTGCTCTGTGATCTTTAGGTCTAATAAAGCATACATATACACCCAGTTTTAGAATGTGTTACCCAAGCCTGGACAATATGGCACCTTGTGGATCTTGCTTCTTGACGGTTGGTATAATCGAGATTCTAAGCTTGTCGACACATGTTGAGCGATTAAGTCTAAGGACTCTCACAATAAATGAGAATGTGAAGCGATATTTATCTATAAATACCAAGCTCCTAATACTGTCTTGATCAACATGTTGAATAATTTGAACATTGAAATGTGCTCTATATCTGAGGTTATTATTATATACAGAATGCCACCAATCACACACTCAAAAAACTAAAGAAATTATATATATGCCGATTCTCTTTGAGATTCGCACACGGTCTAAATGGTAAACTCCAAAAGCTAAATGTATTGTCCTGTTCATATCAACTGCATTGCAGTGGCTTTCATGTAAAACATTCGTTTGTACGAGTTTAACATGATAAACATTAATATGTGACCTTTATACACCTAGTAATCCTAAACTTGCCGCAACCTACTGGCACAGTATTACGCTGAACTACCTCATTATGTGGTATCAACATCGTAAAATCATGGGCCCGATAATCCCTAGTATCCCTTTGCGTAGAGAACCCTTGTAAGGGATGGTTTGTGGTATGAAATATTTGCTAAATTAGGACGAATATCAACGCCATGTTCGAACGATGGATATTGAATAAATGAAAGTTATTTGCGACCTTCAACTGAGAGTGTCATATTTTCGTAGAATTTCGATATTCGAAGAACGTATAACATACACCTCGGGAACTATGTCGGGGATAATTAATCCAGGCTAGAGAGAATGTGCTCAATGCGTTGTTATCTGATAAGTGTGCACAGATTTTTAGGTGGAAAATACCAACGTTTTAGTAGCAATTATTAACGGGAACTGAACGAAGACAAAACTCTGAAATATCTGTAGTTTTGCATATGGCTTTGAAACAAAACACGTATTTTCTAGCTGTTCGGCTAACGATGGGTGGTTCGCTGATTATTCTGTAAAACAATATAACATAGACAAGTGTTAACACACGGAATAGATAATGAGCAAAATGTGACAGAAAATCCACGCAAAAAATCATCATTACAACCTCCTACGATGTATGTTGCCCAGGTGATCGGTGAGATTGTCTTGGCAACACTGTGATGCGATGTCGGCTTTTTTGGATTGCGGTCCAAGAATTGACTGTTTCATCTCAAGTGAATAACACGTTCCGTTTGACAGGATTTGTTGATTGAGGTGTAGGATGCAATGTGGATTATAAACTTTTATTTTGCGTTTTGAGCAATCTAGAATTATGTTGCAGGCGATGGATTAGTTTGTTTGTTCGAAACGGTAATTAATTATGGAAAGCAACGATTTTGTTCGACTTTATTTCAGATCATCTTTATTTTCTCTACATCAAGGGAATTATTCTCACATGGGAACAAGTGATTAACGGAAGATTCAACTGTTATAATCTTTAATATTTTTGTTTTTAGAGTTAGTCACCACAAATGTTTCTTGTCCCTGAGATGTGTTAGATTTCAGTACGATTATTGACCGAGCGTAATGGTCAAGAAATCGATGAACGCCTTAAATTAAATTTCAAAACTTTTGATTTGTGATGAAAACAAATTTAGTTACAACCAAATTATCAGATAAGAAACGAACACTATATTCTATCTCACCATCGCAAGCTAATGTACTAATGCATAATAATAGTAAGCATAGAATAGAACGTGCTTTTTAACTGCTTAAAGATTGTGCTCAAAAATGGATAATTTACATGTCGTTAGAAATTAAAATAGGACGCTATGTTATTAGGAACGATTAACCTCCTCGCCCTCATTCGTACAAACATTCTGAGTTCTACGAAAAGTAGATACCAAATGAAAAAATGTTAGGCTTGCAAGCCATTCTTGTATAATGTAGTTACGCAAAAACGGTTTAACCACGTTTCCAAACGCACGTACATGGTGTCAAACACACGATCATAAACAACGATGCATATTTCCATACATTTCTATCACACACACCACGACTGGTTTCGTGCTGTTTGCACTCATCAGGTAGGGAAACATGCGCTCGACACAGTGGAAGAATGGTAACCAAGTTGCGCTTGTATGCCACTGGTGGATAAGGCTGGTACGACCAAGCTGTTCAATCACGTGTCCAAACACATGTTTAGTGTGGTTAAACCCATAAGCATGAACCGTAATATTCTTTTGCATGCATTTCCATCACACACACACACCCCACGACTGGTTTCGTGCTGTTCGCACACATCACGTAGGGAGACTACGATTGTTAGCTGCGTGTCTTGAAACAGAGAAGGGGATGGTAAATAATTGAGACTGCAAGCCAGTGTTGTATAGGATCAACCTTTTCGATCACATGTGTCCATAAACATGTGGATGTGGTTAATCACACTATTAGTAAGAAAGATCATGCTATTGGTTGTGAACCATGGAATTGTTGATCATAATGTTAGTATCCTATCGTAATAGTGATCATAAATTCCCCGCTAACATTTTTACGATTAAAGTCAGTATATTACTTTGAGCGCATGTAAGCAACTAATCTAAAGTTATGTGTTGCTCAGATCCCCATCCCTTACACACCACTACCGGTTTCAGGCTGTTTGCCGTCGTCAGGTAGAGACAGTAATATCAGGTTCAGTGAGAAATGAAATAGCGAAAAAGCGGTAAACAACGTTTAACTTGTATGCCATTGTTATGTAGGGTTCCTAAAAATAACCACGATGTTCAAATACAGAATCACAAAGTGATTGCTGGCCAAGCGGTCGACGCGCATATAAAAGACCAAAGTATTGTGGTGCTCACATCCCCATCATTTGCACATTTATAAAATGTTGACATTCATGCCCAGGTTTCACGGAACGATCTAAACCAAGAACTGTTTACTCGATCGAACTTGCCAGGAATCCAATGAGTATTTCAAATTGTCTAAAGTCTTTCTCATATACTCTGATGTTTTATGAAAGTTAATGCTGATAAATAATTATTTTTTCAAAATATGGATGAGAGACAACACTTTCATCGGGTACCATACGACCATGTGCGAGTAGAATTAAATAATCGACAACCTTGAACTTTATGAAAGCCATCATCGCACGTACATCACGAACGGCTTATTTTGTTGTTTGCACTCATTAGGCAAATACAATAGACGGAGGATCCACTTGCTTTGAAATGGTGAATAAATGGTAAGCAAGTATTAACTTGTAAGCCACTGCTGATTAAAGTTGGCACGACAAACCCGTCAGCCTTACGTGCCAACACACTGGTCAATGGGTTGAACCAACAGGTTTTTATATTCACATGCACTTTTATCACACACGCCCTGATCGGTTTCTCCAATTTACAAAGGTGGGAATCGCTCCGATGTTTCCAATTACCGACCCGTTACTCTGTTACCAGTGATTTCAAAATTAATTGAGCGACTCATTGTTGGCGATCTAATGAAACACTTCGAGATTAATCAGTTGCTTTCGAGGAACCAGCATGGATTCAGACGAAATTATTCCTGTTTGTCTAATTTACTGGTAACGCTAGATGATTGGACAAAATTGGTAGATAAAGGACAAGCAATACACGCGTGCTACTTAGATATTTCGAAAGTATTCGATCGTGTTGAGCATTCCCTACAACTGCAGAAGCTTGAAAGGCTTGGTATCACTGGAAATTTGCTGAATTGGCTAAATGTCTACCTAACAAATCGCACTAACCAGGTACGTGTTGATGGTGCATTATCCAAACCAATTGCAGCAACTAGCGGAGTTCCCCAAGGCTCAGTCCTTGGTCCTATCCTCTTTCTGGTTTATGTCAATGAAATACCGGAAATTGTTCGATGTAACATTTCGTTATTTGCGGACGACATAAAGATTTGGCGCAGCATTCGTAGTCCAGAAGACTGTCTGCTATTACAAAAGGATCTTGATACGCTTCACAGCTGGTCGTTGAAGAACAAACTGCCGTTTAACTTCAACAAATGCAGGATCATGAATGTGGGGAATCGAGTAGAGTTCACATATCACATAGGTTCGCATGTCCTTGAAAATTGCAGTGAAGAAAAAGATTTGGGTGTCTGGATATGCTCCAGTTTAAAAACATCACTTCAAACTAACAGTGCCTTTAAAAAAGCAACACGTGTTCTAAATCTACTCAAACGTGTATTTGGGAAATTTTCGCCCAAGATATTCCCAAGGATCATGAATACATACTTGAGACCAGTCATGGAATACGGTGTGCAGTCATGGTCTCCGTGGCTCAAGAGGGATGTGGAACTTATGCAGCGAATCTATCACCGCTCAACGAAACTAGTTCTCAGCATACGAAACAAACCATATAAAGAAAGGATAGCTCAACTGAATCTGTTCGATTTTCCCTATCGACGAATCAGAGGAGACCTTATCTTACTTTACAAAACATTCCATACCTCGAACCATCCCTTACAGGATTTATTCACGCGAAGGGATACGAGGAATTATCGGACCCATGAATATGTGCTGGTCGTACCCCATTCCCGCCTGAACTGTAGAAGGTATTTTTTTCTCTGTCCGTGTCATTTTTACTTGGAACAGTTTACCTTCAACCGTTGCTCACGCCACTAGCTTGCATGACTTTAAAACGAAATTAGACGAATTTTTATTGCATTATTCGTTTCCAGAACACTTATATACTGTTTAATCTATGTTCTCATATTGTTTATACATTTAAATTTCAATGTTTACCATCTAATGGTTGTTGTTAAGCTTGTTGCTTTTTAGACCATTAAAAACCTTGAATTACCTTGAAAGCTGTTTGCACTCATCAAGACTTAAAACAATGTAGAAATGGTAACCAAAACGACCGTGGATTTAATCCAATCCGCACTCATATGTTGAAACAGGTAGGTCGTTACAGCCTTATCCGACAGTGGCTCACAAGTTCGGATCTTGTAAAGCATTTCTCCACCCCTAACCATACTGCCTCTATCTATTTTATTGCACACAGCATGTAATCAGTCGTGGGGTGTACGTGAGATGTAAATGCTTAGAAATCTGAATATCGTCTAAGCCAATCGGTGTAACCCGCGAACTGCTCGGTCTTTCAAGCCTTATCCTACAGTGTCGTACGCTTTCAAACTTCAGATTAATTTAGTTTGTGTATCTTGACTTACTTGACCTAATCCCTTGAGTTCCCGGAGGAACATAGGGCCTCGGCAACTTGTCTCCAGTTTGGTCTGTTCATTGCAGCCAGTTTGATGTCGTTCCAGTTAAGTCCACACTTGCGGATTTCCTCTTCACACGAGCGCTTCCAAGATAGCCTTGGGCGCCCGACCAGTCTCTTCCCGATTGGGTTCCATTCCAGAGCATGACGCGTGATGTCATCATAAGGTTTCCGCAAGGTGTGCCCAACCCATCTCCACTTTTTTCTACTGATCTGTTGTGTATCTAGAGTTACACAATTTCACTCGTAAAGGAATATTACATGCAAGATAGTTTATCCTAAAACCTTTTATCAGACGGTAAACAATCAAAGCTAATACCAGGGTTTGTTCATAAACACGTTAGCTTGAACAACAACAACTACATCCAGAATTGCCGAGGCAATTTACTCATCAGTCTTCAGTGCTGACAATCAAGCAATCCACGGTTATTTTAGAACGCTCTACTCACTAACATACCTAATGATTTTCTGACCTTATCTGCTTGAGCCGAGTGATAAATCTAATTCGTATTGAACCATTGTGCTCACTTGCAACGCGAGTCATTCACATACTGATGAAATTTTAACAACGGTGCCTGACAGGTCATGAGAATAAAGTTTGCAATGAATCGGTTATAGTAGAACACAGAAGCTTCGTCAGACCATGGGTGTCGGTACGAACAGTGTTCAGGCTTAAATGGCATTCTCTTGACCAATCCTGAGTTCTCTAAGCTACACAGGGGAGATCAAGATAATTGTTCATCCCTAATTGTTTATTAATTGCAAAGGTCAGCGTCTGCTGACCTTACGTAATCATGTGCGTATTAGGTGTGATGTTCGTTAATCCTTACGGTGCGTGACAGGTGTTCTGCCGATTGGAAACGTGTTGCTATCGCGAGCGACAAACGTAAAGATTATTGTGTACACCTGAGTAACGAAATTCTTTACAGAACCTAAATTCCAAAATATTTCCGACATTCAAATCATACACCCATCATCAACATTCAACCCATTCCGTCTGCTCAGTGTTTCGGGAACTGCCCGTCAGAGCGTGAGGTCAGCAGATGTGACCGTTCTCATCTGCAAAACGTGCAGACCCGCACGTCCTAAAAGTGACAAGTAACGTATATTTTGCTGTTGGATTAATATTCAAATTTTTCATGATAAATTTGACTCCCGTACGCGTTTGGCGTAAATTTTGTTGCGAAAAATTATGAACACCATCTGATTACATGCGTCAATAAAGGGTATATAGATAATAATTTAAAACAAAACTAATAAGCGGTCTCTCTGTTACATTAGCATAGCGAATTTGATGAACGATATCAATTTAACAGTAGTGAGGTTGTATAGAGTGTTGAACTCAGGTATTCAAACGTTGAGCAGGTTACTCTTGCTCTTGCCAAACAGGTGGAGATTCTTCAATCATTGTAGAAAATATAAATCTCTTCATTAATAATCAATCAATAACCGAGTTCGTCAACGAATTCCATCGGGCAAGCGCATGCTAATTGGTCTCGCGTTTCTTATGTCCTTCGAATTATAAAACGATCGCCTATAACTCATTGGAAAATCTCGTAAAAACAGCAGATGCCTCTAGCCTTCTCTTGCGGCTGTCACTTTGAGATGTTTTGCCAGACGATTCCGTTTTAACGGATCCCTTTCGAGTTATTGACTAATTGGGTTTGTTAAACGAAACTCGTGCAATAATTAACGATGTACTCTGTCTGCTTCGGTCTATTGACAGGTTGTCAATTGAATCGCGGTCATCAATCTAGTTAGCAATCTTCATTGATGCACTTTATGCTAACTAAAATATTATTTACACACCATCGTGGCAAACAACACAGAAATGGGCACACCACCGCACCACCACAGGGGCCCGATATGAAATTGATATACATTTGTTGATATACACAACCAGGAATTTGCAGGAGTGATAATATAATGTTACTCTTGAAATTACATGAGAAATCGGGAAGAGTAGATGTTGCTTGCTTTGATCGTCAATAACTAAAATCCTCAATATAAATTCGTCTAATAATTCATAATTGCTTTCGTCACGTTTATAAATCCCGCGTCATCTGGAGAGGAGCAACATAAATTTACAAAATGCTTATCTTAACGAATATTTAAAAGGATTACTATACAAACCTCGTGCGGGTCCCATGATTCGAGAAGATTCGTGACAAAAGTACGAAAGTAGAGAGTGGACTGGGTTGCCTGCTTCACGGACAACGATTTCCTGGACTTGAACAGAGCACAATTATGTGTTGCCAAATTCCCGGTTATATTATTCATGCCTAAAAATGTTCAATGCTTCGACACACTAACTTGAAAAAAACATTCGATCAAACGTCTCATTTGCAAGCATTTCTATCACACATACACTCACGACTGATTTTTGGACACTTTAGGCTGAACAGGCTTGTCATGCCAGCCTTATGCAACTGCGGTTTACATGCTTACACTTTTGTTTACCTTTCCTTCACTATTTCGAGGTATGCTGATCCTGATACTGCTCCTCATACATGATGAGTGCAAACGGCAAGAAACAGGTCGATGGGTGTGTGTGATTAAAATGGATGCAAAAGAGGTTTGTCCAAGCAGGTGGCTTTTACCATGTCTGCTTGCGTGTGTATGAGCACATGCGGTTGAACAAGTTCACCGTACCATCATCAACCAACAATGGCATACAATTTCAAACTTCTTAAACATGATTTCATTCTCGTAACACGTGGCTACACCCTCGTTCTACTACTTGCAAACTCACTCCATAAATGCCTTAGCTATATTGATCTGTTCACGACTCTTTTTCCCGAAAGTGCCTACGCCAGATATAGTTAGATCAATAAAATAAGCATTGCATTCGAGTGAAGAGGTGTTGTCACTTGTTTACTGGTGCGTCTCATATTGATTCTAACGTGCACTAGTGCTCAAACATTATTTTCTTTATGCCTATATCAATTACGTTTTTCTAGCCATCGCCCGGAACTAAAATACTTATTTCCAATCACAATCGGATTAGCAAATTTAATTCTGATTTATTCGAAGTTCATACTGTACTCCTCATTGCATTTTCCAGCAATTAGTAATTCTGCCGTAAAACTTCGTGTTCGGACCGAATGAGAGCAAACATCTTTCAATTGGATTGATTTGCGTAACTGCTAACCGTTTTGCAATATTTTGGTGATAGAAATAATTGTGCTTCGCGAACAATGATTATTCGTATGTGAAATCGTCTATACTGATTCGAACACGAAATTGAGTCATGTTCGGTTGAATGATTCAACTGATGACTATTCTTGAAAAATGTGGAAAAAATACGAACAATAAAAATTACGGAACAAGAATTGGTTTATATACTCGTATTGTCAGATAAAAGGCTATTTCAACCATTATTTTCAGGGAAACGCTAATGAAGATGTTATTTTGATAAAGATTTCATTTGTTTTTTTGAATTGTCAGTCTCGTTTCGTTTGGTCTACCGGCGGTGCAGTGAGATTAGATGCTTATTCTGCGCAACAGCAATCACAGTTTATACAAATCATGCTGCTTTAGTTTGCACGTGTATTTGTTTCTATTGGAATAATATAATCACCAAAGATAAACAAGCTCAAATCACGAAGCAACTGGTAAATGTATTCTTACATACAATCATGTTATTCAATTACAGAATCTCAATCATAATAATAATACTCATAATTGGTGATTTCAAACTTCCGCAGCTTTACACCAACAGATTACACCCACAGCAAACACTTGAGTACAAATTCCGCGAGATGATTATTCTCATTCCCTTTCACAACCACGCAAATTGCTTCACTCGACAGAAAGGCCCCGATGAATCTTCAATCCTAGATTTTATTCTAATATCCGAAGCAACAGAAGTAGATTCAGTGCAGCATCATAGTCCTCCAAGGCTAAGTGGCCACAACACGTTGTTATTCGAATTCGTGTGCAACGCCAGAAGGTCATCTGAAGGGTCGATTACTTTATACATCATGAAGCACTCAATATGCTAGAAGAGAGGCATCTCGATCTTACGGATGCGGAAACTATTTGATTCCGCCTTTTCAGATATACCACTCTGAAATAGATCAAACTCAGCCTATACGCAAAAAAGAAAGGTTAAAACATTTGGTTTAAAACTTCGCAGTCGCAATCGAAAGGGGATAAGCATGCAAAATATGACATGGGCTACACCGAGAATTACTCGAGCAGACGTATTCTGGAAGCATTTTCGAAATGTCCGAAACGAGGTGATGTTTTCATTTCACGAAGTGATATAATATCACCATTGGATGCTGATAGACCACATGTAACGACACGATCGTAAACAACGCGACTAAGGTTAATCCTGGAATTTGTCCTATTCAGACAGCGGATGGATTGACAGAAAATACCAGGGATAAAGCAGATGCGCTAGCCTTTTTTCCAAAGGATGTTTTCCTGCCAACGCGTTTGCCACCTTTAATCGAGGTGGAAAGCCTAAGTGGTGTCGATGTGAATACTACGGTTATGAAAATCTATTTACGCAGGCTAACAGTTAACAAATCCAGCGGGGAAGACGGAATAACGCCGACTATTCTAAACTTATGTGATTTATTTACACACACTGAATACGGGAATCGTACCAGATGACTTGAAAACTGGAGTTATTACATCAATCTACAAATTGGCAGTCGTTCAGATCCGTCAATTTACTGCCCTGTAGTTTCTAAAGAATTGGAATGCCTGCAGTTTGCCACTCTTATCAAACATCTCGAGAGCCAAGAAATTCCTTTTCAGACAACATGAATTTAGATGAGCATTCTCATGCTTTTCTAACTTGCTCACGACTTCAAACAATTGGACGCTAGCACTAGACGAAGGGAGTTACGTACATGACTGTTACTTGGATATAACTGACAAGTTGATCATTCCTTACTAGTTCAGAAGCTGCAGGATGTTTTCGTCACTGGAAATTTACTAACATGTTTCTGAACGCAAAGCGAAAGTCGGAATAAATGGCGAAAATAACCCAACTTTTGAATACACGAGCGACGTCCCAAAGGTTCAGTACTTAATCCAATACTGTTCATGATATTTATAAAACGATTTACCGAAACTGGTACGCTGGAAACATGTTGTTTTTGCGGACGATTTAAAAATTTGGACGAAGGTGAACATTGTTGAGGAACACATAGTTTTACCAGCAGACTTCAATGAGCTGCACCAGTAGACAATTCAAAACAAGCTACTCTTCAACTTTCGCAATTGCAAAATTTTGAAAGTTGAGAACCGCTTTCCGTTCTCATACATATTTAATGCAGTCGCACGTTTGAGTGGAGTTGATGGCAGAAAGATCTCGGTGTCTAGGTGTGCAGAAATTTGGAAAATAACCTGCAGTGCGAGTCCGTCTATAAGCGTGTGTGCAGCGTAGTCGGCATACTAAGGCGAATTTTCGAACGTTTCCAACCGCACACATTGTCAAAGATACGCAATACGTAAATACATCAAGTTGTGTACTATACATACCATCTTGGACAACATGGATGGAAAAAACATGTCAACCCTCGTAAGGATTTATCATAAGACAAATAAAATGGATACTGAATTGCATTATATACCCTTTGAGCAGCGACTTACTAGACTTGATTGTGCCCACTCAAGTGCGGGCGCACCCAAGCTGAGTTAAGCCTGACATATTAAATAATCCATAAGGGGTGCCACCCACACCGTCTCCTCTTTAAAATTAGCTCCAATTTTCAGACTCGCAGTCACAATCTGACCCTTCAAATCCCACATTCCCGATTAATGTGTCGCCGCAAGATTTCCTCAGTCCATGTATTCTTTGTGTGAAACAGCCTACCATCAGAAATTGTTTACTCATCAAAAGAAATGTTCTTGAAGAAGTTCTTGTTAAGATCGTTCATGTTGAATAACACCGTGTTAACCTAAGTTTACTAGAACCCATTAGTGCTTCCTTCTAACACATGCATACCTGGAAAAACAAATTACCCAAACATATATTTCCGGTCGAACTTTCCTCCCTAAATTTCACAATTGGAATTAATTTTGCTTGTCCTTTAAAGCACATAGACGCAAGCATTAAAGTAAGAATTTTTTAAAGTTTCATACATATATTCTATGGAGCTGTACAGCAATTAGCTGTTTTCGCTTAAATCTTGAATCTTGAACGCATCCTAGTTTGTTTGTGTTTACTCTTCTATAGATTCCCTGGCTGTTCAAGTTCCGTACTTCCCCATCTTTTAGTATTTTATTTTTTCGTGGTTTAATGGTATTCAATTATCCGGGAAAAGCTACCAATGCTGCCCGTGATGATGATGTTGTTGCTGATGAATACCTCCCTCTCCAGTGTACCAGATTACTTTTAGCATCGCTAACAGATTGTATACGAATACATTCTGGAATAACTTGAATATAGTTATCGGTTGTAAAACCACTGGAGCGAAAGCCAGCTATCTGACAAGGAAATCTGAGTAAGCGAATATGTGAAGAAAACCGCATCCTTTATCATTCACTTCTAATTCTTTCGAGCAAGTTCCTGCCGAGGAGATTATTTCGAACAACTCATAATCCATAACGATAGGATGGTTACTTCAGCCGAAATTACACAGTTGAAATTTTTCATGTATCACGTTATCGATCCATTTTATCTATTCAATGATCGACCTGCCATTTATGGTCTATATTGTCATCAAGAGATATAATCAACGTTTGTGCTAATGCAGTAGTCAGTTTTTTAATGCGGATTGGCGTCAAGTTTGCACGCGATTTTGTTGAAAGAACGATTTATAAAGCATGACAAACATTTCAGTTTTATCTAAATAAGAACTAATCGCTCAATTCATCATGTTAACCAACTACGTTGAATTACGTATGTAAATTGTTAAATACGCATGCGTCAGCCACATTCTTTATCAACAATAATTTACTTGTGTTGGCGGTGGTGGTGTACCTGATGGAACTGCATACGTACTGTCATAATGTGGAGGTTGTATCAGTGACGAGTGCTATGTACAAGATTTTCGATGACATACCGAGAACCACTCTCCGGTATAACACAAGCGCAGTAGTTCCTAAACGACAAATGACTCACTTAACCTGATCTTACTGTCTCCACCTGATGACGGCAAACAGCCGGAATCCCGTAGTGGTGTGTAAGGGATGGGGATGTGAGCACCACAATTCAATTCAATTCAGTTCAAATTTAATGGTATAAAAAGCATATAGCTTTACAAAAATCCACAGAATAATATGGCAACAACGAATAATATAACAAGCAAAAATGGGATTAGATTGCTTACTGAGCAGTTCAAGAATCAAGTAAGTATCCGAGGGGCAGAAATTGTTTTCGATTGGTGGGATAACAATCAACATGACCAAAGTCCTTGGTGAAGGGACTGTATCGCCTCCCATCATCACTGTTGGAAACTGTCAGCTTGAATCAGTACATCATTTCACATACCTTGGTTCAACTACGGTAGATAACCTCTCGCTAGACACGTAGATTGACAAGCGGATTGGCAGAGCAGCTGTCATTTTTTCCCGATTGAACTCTCGTGTTTGGGGTAACCACAAGCTGACTGTAAACACAAAGATAATGATATACAGCGCGTGCGTACTAAATGCTTTACTGTACGGCAGTGAAACCCGGACCACCCACGCAAGACACGAACGGAAGCTGAATGCTTTTTATCTACGAAGCATCCGTCGTATCTTGAACATTCAATTCAATTCAATTTTAATGGTCTAAAAAGCATATAGCTTTACTAAAAACCACAGATTAATATGACAACAACGAATAATATAACAAGCAAAAATGGGATTAGATTGCTTACTGAGCAGTTCAAGAATCAAGTAAATATCCAAAGGGCAGAAATTGTTTTCAATTGGTGGGATAACAAATTTGGATGTATGGTGTTAAGGTGTATCGTTTTCTTCGATGCATGGGTTTAGGGTCAAAAAGGCATCAAGGCTTCATATGAAAGTTCTCTGATTTGGTGAGTTTACAAAATTATCTGGCAGATTATTCCAAGTAAAACAAACTCTCGCGGCAAAAAATTGTCGTCTGCAGTTGAGTCTCGAGTGAGGGACAGTTAGAGTAAATGTGTGAGCTCTTGTATTATGCGACCTCCGTAGATTCAATAAGCATTGTAGAGGGTGATTTTCGGTATTCAAAATATTGTATCCAGAATCAAACGACGACGTGGATAATCAAATAAATTTAGCGTTTTGATTCGCTCATTGTAGGGTTTCAGACTGAGTCCGGTGACAAGTTTGTAGCTCGATGATATATTTGTTGCAAAGTCGCAACATCTTTTTTAAGCCATGGCGACCATGCCTTGAACTGAATATTCCATCGTGGGTCTGATGTACGTATTCATAATGCAGGGAATTGTCTGTTTTGAGAACCTACGGAAAATTCTCTTTAGGAGCGACAATTTCTGTGATGTTTTGCGATAGACGTAGTTGCAGTGGCTCGAAATCCCTAGGGTGTTGCTTATTAACACACCCAAGTCCTTTTGTTCCATGTCGCGGGTGGACAGATTGACTAATGCTGAAGTGCTTTCAAAAGCTGGTCTACACAGCATGTTCACCCTATTGCTACAGCGCCGCCTGCGGTGGCTATAGAATGGAAAATGGTCGTATTCCGAAATATCTTCTCTATGGTAAGTTGCAATTAGGAAGTCGACCATTGGGGAGACTGCAAGTGCGGTAGAAAGACGTTTGCAGAAGAGATATGAAAACTCTTGGCATTGACTTGGAGAGTTGGGAAGAACTTGCTCTTGAGCGCTCACATTGGAGGCATTGTGTGAAGCGTAGTCTGCAAGCTGGGGAGAAGCAGATACAGCTCTTGCCTGCTAAACGCAGATCACGCCGCCGGCGTGCAACTGATGCAATACAACCGGGTTCTGACTATCGTTACCAGCACTGCGGGAGAAACTGTTTCTCCCGAATCGGACTGTCTAGTCATTCAAATAGCCATGTACACATGAAAATTCAAATCGTTATGGGTACATCCACGGTAGACACAATCGACGATGGAGGCCAACAACAGCAATATATATAATATTATATATATCTATATATATATCTATATATATATATGCTTCAGTTTGTGTTGTAGATATATGTCACAAAATTTCAACCAAGAAATACCTTTTAGTTAATACTAATGCGGTCGATCCTGGGCCAAAACATGCGCACGATAGAACGTGATAGAACACATCATAGAATTTGAAAACTGCTACGGGTTCTGCATAGAATGAAAACCTCCAATGGATTAACGGTAATTCTAGTGAAATGTTCTGACTGCTGTGGTGTTTGAATTATTTTGTGTACAATTCAGATTTTGTTTCGCGTGAATTTTGACCAAATATTGTCGTTTGATAAGACCGAATTGAAATTAATGACGCAGCATATTTACAAGGATCATCTTTCGGGTTGATCAAAGGTTATTTTTTGGCAAATTCTCAGTCGAATGACATTCAATCTACTATGAATTCAACGTTACGCGTATCTGGAATATAATCAAATCATTGCATTTTATTCCAATATTATTGTTGTGTTAAAGAAAAATTCATTTACCTATTCGTCAGAGAATGTTCGTTTGGATTCTTCTCATTCATAAAACACAATGGACGATCATTTCCATTATTTAACAGGGAATGTTTGAATAAGAAACTTGTTTGTATCGCTTCCTTTGTTGTTTTCCTAATCACACTGGATGAATAAACATAATGAGTCTAAGCCCTCTTGAGATGCAATTTTCCATAGAGTATGGGATCACATATTTAGTGTTTTGATAACCTAGTGTGGGTAAAGTAATGTGTTGCTCACATCCACCGCACTTACACACAACTTTGGTCATCCATAAGCGCCTTGAGTGCTTGACCAAGAATCACTTTGTGATTCTGTGTTTAAATATCGTGGTTCATTGTGTGAACCCTATGTAACAGTGGCATTAAAGTATAACTTGTGTAGGTATATTTTCCTTGTTGGTCTCTTGTGAAGCATTAATCGTTTTTCAGCAGAACATTTGGAATCATTCACCCAAATGCTCATTTGCATGCCGCTCCATCACACACACCCCAGGACCAATTTCGTTGTGTTCGCACTTTTAAGGTAGGGACAGTAAGATCAGGGTCCTGGAGGAGGTTGAAATAGTGGAAGAATGGTGAACACGTTGCGCTTGTATAGCACTCTTGTTCGTACTAAACTTATCCAACAGTGGCATAAACGAGTAACTTGTTTTGGAACATTAAATTCGAAAACCATATTTCTAGCAAGTAATTAATGACAGAAAATCGCGAAATCACCACACTTAACTGTCGGCAATTCTGCTTAAATTGAAAAATACGATACTTGGTTGAATTTCGCCCGATTGTTTAATAAAGCGAGAATTAAATATATTTTTACATTATTTTCTCGTAGACTAAGGTACGTAGTATTGAAAATGTTTGAAAGCACATTCTTATCGACGTATAATTAGGTGTCAACTGCATTCTAAAATAACTTCAAACGCTTGGTAAGTTCTGCATCGTTAATATCGAATTAACTGTGTACATGTAACAAATCCAAATGAAATGTCCAACATATTCAAACATTCTAACTACTGATAAATCCGTTAGTAACCAATGGAAAACTTTCGGGCTACCGTGAATTAGGGTTCGTACAACTTACTACGTTTGCAATAGTTAATCGCAAAGTGCATCTTGGCCAAGCACAGGAACGCCCCAAACGACCATTGTATTGTTTTGCTCGCATCATACGCAATTACAATGTATAATGGTTTCGGGTTTTTCATGGAAATCGAGGAAGGCAATATTCATTCAAATAATAAAATGAATCGTTAATAGAGCCTCAACACAGGTGGTGACATTTACCTGTGTATTGTGGTAAGTAAATATCTATTGGGCCTATAAGCGGTCAGCTTGAGTTTAAACCCGGTTTACTGGTTTACTGTTAGACTTAGAAAACTGCATTACGTAAAATATACACAGTTTTGCCTTTACCATATAGGTGATGTGATGTTTCTGATACATGAAAATCGGTGTTAATAATCTGAGTAACAGGAAATGGTGTGCTAAAACATTTCCATGCAGCTTTTGTCAGATTAGATGCATCTTTTCATGAAGAGATCGGATCTATCAAAATCAAAGCTGAAGAAATTGAGGTTGAGGATATTATGGACAACAAATTCTGTCTTCAATTATATGAACTGAGTAGCGCCATGAAATTAATAATAACCTTGTAGATACAATTCAGTCCTCCCGGCAATTCTAAAGGAGCTTATGCATGAGCAAGAATGCTCATTTGCATGCATTTACATCACACACACACCCCACGACCGGTTTCAGTTCTGTTTACACTCGTCAGGTATGGGCGGTTGGATCAGGATCCGCATGCGATTATCATGCTGGTGTCGGTGGAGGAAATCGATTAGAATAGGTTTCCGGTCTTTGAGCACTGCTGAAATTCCGGTTGTTCAGTTTTAATCGATCGGTGTAACCAATAGGCCATTAACATACAAAATTCTGCCTTAATTAATTACCAGCTAAAGACGCTCTAATGTAAGAATGCGTTTCGAACTGATTTGTTACACAATGAAATGCCATGGTTTATAAACAGCTTACAAGAGCACCAAAGAAGAATGCAAACAATTCTGGTTATGTAGCTCACTATGATCGGTACATGCTTTCCAAAATATTCACTTATTTCACCGGAAAATTAAGAGAATATTCTCGAACACTGTATACATAAAACTGAAGTCAAACGAAACGCCACATGAAATCTGCTTGTCAATATATCGGATTTACTAATTGGTAAATATCCCCCTCGAAGACAGAATAACGCCGGCTATTCTTAAGTCATGTGAGCAAGAGCTTTGCGGCTCACAATGTGATTTATTTAAACACACACTAAATACGGGAATCATACCAGATGACTAGAAAACCGGAGTTATGGCATCAATCTACAAATGTGGCAGTCAGTAGTTTCTACAGTCCTGTGTGATAGTCTTATCAGGCATCTCGAGAGCCATGAAATTCCTTCTCAGACAAAATATGGATTTAGAAAAGCACGCTCATGCTTTTCTAACATGGTCACGACTTTCAACGATTGGACGCTAGCACTAGACGAAGGGAGATCCGTGTAAATGACGAATTTTTTGTGTAAAATTCCTTATTTTCTGTTTGAACAATTGGATTCTTCCTAATTCTCAACAATTTTATCTTACATTGTTTTTGTGTACACATTTTCCTTATGCAATTGTATATCCCGTTTTGTTTTACTGAAGTAATTTATATTGCTTGGCTGCCATTAAAATTCCACATATTTTGCTCGTGGTATTTTAGAAAACAGAGACGATTGTTCACCATTGTATTGGTAATTTTATTCTTTTGAATTTATAATTTGGCAGTCTATCTTGTCAGCATTGTCTGAATTTATTGTTGTCATTTGGAAACTTTGAGCATTTTGGGCTCACATCATTTGTAAAACCCGGTACAGGTGAGGTTTGTCCATCGTTATTGTCTATTAATCTTGTTAATAGAACCGTAGAAAACTCGAATCATTGTTTTGAATTGTCGAACTAAGAAACGGGTGGACTACGCGTTAAACAGCGAATTTAGTCGTTACTATCCGTACATGACTGTTACTCAGATTTATCAAAAGTGTTCGTTCGAGTTGATCATACATACTTGGTAGTCACTCGCTTGAATTCAGAACTCAGAATAGCAGAAAGTTCTCGACCCGTTGGTGTGTGGAATAATGAAAAATAGCCATGCAGTCCAATGCCGATTATAAGAGTGTATGCAGCGTACACCGCTTACTCAACCGAATTTTTGGATGTTTCCCACTGCAGTCACTGTCAAAGATAGTCAATGCGTACAAACATCAAAGTGTGGACTTGGACACCATAGACGGAAAAAGGATTTATCAGAAGGCAACTAAAATATTTAAACGATTGCATAATATACCATTTGAGCAGCGACTTACTAGACTTGGATTGTGCACCCTCATGCGCGGGCGCATCAGAGTTGACCTAATCCTGACCTACCACATAATCCCAACGGGGTGCCATCCACTACGACACCTCTTTAAAATTGGCTCCAATCTCCTGACCCACAGTCACAATCTGACCCTTCAAATCCCACATTCCCGATTAAACTCTCGTCGCAACGTCTACGTAGTCCGTGTATGCTTTGTATGAAACAGCTTACCGTCAGAAATTGTTTCCTCGTCAAACCAAGTGTTTTTCAAACAAACGTTACAATCTTTTGTGATGAATAATATTGTGTTAGCCCTAATGTACTAAAATACTTCAGTGCTTCCTACTTACACACACAAACTAGGAAAAACAAATTTCTGAAACATATAGTTCCAGTCGAAATTTTCTCTCTCCATGTCACGATTGGAAGCATATAGACGCGAACAATTAAGTAACAACCAATATACTTTGGTGCTCGCATCCCCGTCTCAACGTAACGATTTGTCTAACTTTCATACATATATACTATGGTATTGTTCAGCTATTTGCTTTAATCACCTCAAATCATGAATTCTGAGGATGTAACTTGCATGTTTTCCATATTAAATCCAGATTGCTCATTGGTAGTTCCCAAACACTGTGTCGAAATTTAAAGCTGCATCTCTGGGTGTTCAACTAGATCAATATAACACTAGTCTCTCTTTTGCTCGTTACATATGTTGGACCGCATTTAGGGTATGCAGTTCCCTCATGGTCGCATTGGCATCGTAAGGACAATAATCTTCTAGAATTCTCCCAACGTATAGTCTCAAATCTTGTCAAGTATATAAAATTCCTATGATTCGAGGATCGACCTGGTACTTATTCTCAGTGCACTAGCGTACCGTTAGAGTAGATTTAATCCTAGCGTAGCGAATCTTGACAGAATTGCTTCATTCTGTCAGATCAATATTGCTCGTCTCACGCAAGTCAAAACCGAGGTCACCGTATCGAAATTGCTAAGCAACAGAGTAGACTGAAGTTACGCCTTTTTGATTTCTTCTTTCGAACTTGCAATCTCTAGAATACTTTCCTTATCGAAATCTTAGGTGCATCATCTCTTTCGGCATTTAACCATCGTCTCGACACTCAAATTTATTTAACTTCTCGTAATGAATAATTTTACCACCCATTCTCTGCTTTACTATTTATCCCGGCTTCCCCGGAGGAAGTGTTGCGTCGTAATGCATTAGCGCGAGTACTTCTTATCCAAAATGCCTGTGATGGTGTAGTACATATGCGATTCAGGCTCGTTATATGGCCTTCTATTCAATCATATCCAACCCACTGTACATAATATCTTCTGTTTATAAGCATTATGTACTGCGATAAAATAATGTTCTACTTTTCAATGCGATGGGCAAGCGTCTTTGTGGTTGAAAGTACCAATATCCATTAGTTAAACTAAGACGCAGGTTCCCATGCGATTTCCATGTTTATACGAATTGAATTTCTTGATAAAAGGTGAGCATGAGCAATATTTAGAGTAGCGGAGTTATTCATTTGGAGCGACACAATGTTTAAGGTGGCTAGCGGCATGATATTTTCTTCAAAATAATGTGTTTTGAGTTTTTCTTCAGAAAATGATACTTTGATGTCTATTTTATCCGGTATCATAAAAATACTTATTTCTCTGAAAATAAAAGAGTTTTTGAAGTACTAGTTAGACAGTTTTTTTTTCGTAAGTCGCCAGATGACCCGTAATACGCCTAAATTCAACCCACGGTTATGAGCAATTTCGCTACGAAACACTCACATGTTTTATACCGATTGAAAGGTCGAGATACGGGCATGAAAGCAATTTATTTCTCACGTGAAAAAGTTCATTCACAAAGGCTCAAATTAGCAAAAGCAAAATGCATACCGCGACGGAAATTCAACATTTGATAAAATCAAGTTTGAAGTTTGACATCGAAGCTGTCGCCAATGAGAACGCGTTTCCGCATAAAAAATGCTCTCCCTTTTTGAGCCATCAAAGTATCATTTTCTGAAAAATACAAAACATTTTTTGAAGAAAATACCATGCCGCTAGCCACTTTAATTAGTGTGTCACGTCCTAATAATGCAAGCGATTTGCGTGCCTTTTTAGTCCTACCATGGTTGTATCGGTTGTTTGTGAACTTTTCTACTGACAACTAACCGCTCTATATTTCAACCCGTCCTGGAAGTCTTCGAATATACATATTCTCGTGGCGCTCTGAATCATACCTGGATATTACCAGAATATGCGCAGCCAGAAAATCAGAGGGTTCTAGCCTACGTTTCGATAACGCGAATTCGGCACCTGTCCAATACAACGTAATGAGACTAGCTTACAACAACAGAAATTAGCTAACCTCAATTTCAGTGAAAATCATTAATTGGAGAGTGAGAAATTGGACTTATATCTGAACTAGGGTAACTGATGCAAACTTCCAACAAAACCAGAGACAAAGCCATTTTAGTTGGTCTACAAAACTGCATAATCGCTGTGTCTCTTTCACAGGAAATTTTAAATAGTCTATCTAAATACTGGGGCAGCAAATTAGTATCACAGAAAACATCTGAGATATCTCCCTCATAAATCTGAGACACGCAACCTCATCTTGAAATCAGTTTCTAACCCTTAGTACCCTAGTTTGAAAACTATATCATATGTAAAACAAATTGGTGCACCGCAAACATGATTTTCGATTTTCATAAAGTTAAAATCAACAGGTAATGGCTCACCGATGACGGTTACATTACTTTGGCTAAGGTGGAAAAAATCAATGTTTTGTGAATCTGAGCCCAGTAAAAGTTAAAAAATATTGTAACTGAAATACTCTATTGTTGAACGAGAAACTAGTGGAGTGTTTAGAGAAAATATTGGATTACACAATTTACTGTGTAAATTATCATTTTGCATGTGCGTAAACAAATCGCTGCCTAACAAACATTCACGGTTCTTTCGAGAAAATGACACTATGAATTAAAAAGTGTGATTAAATGTTTCCACCTGAAAAGCGTTGTCAAGAATATACGAGATATAAAGTGGGAAATATGACCCTGTCATATGATAATTCAACAGCGTGCGCAGAAATATAAAAAAGAATTTGAATCAATTTGCTGAAACACGTTCCCACATTTTATCGAGAAGCGATTATATTTAATAGAAAGAATGTATTCTTATGCTTTGTTGTTTCAACATTTTCTCATATTGTTCATGGAATTGTTACCTCCCACAGAGAAACTCGAATAAAATTTTCAAGGTTAATTGAATTGCAGGCCCCTAAAACACAAGACATGTAATTCTAATTTTGCAATGCTAATTGCTCAAGATCACAGTAAAAGGAATTTTGATCGCCAGATTGGATTTCAGTTCCACGATCTGTGGACATTCGCTTCAAGTTGCTGGGCAACGATATCACAGATATTATAGTAAACACCTTTTTAGACTTGGTGTAGTAAATTTCTTCAACAGACGTACGAAGAAATGTATATCACTTGCGGTTTCGTCGTGAGTATTTAAGCACAATCTGGGCTGCAAAAGCTTCGCATGAAGTATATTCACTAAAAGGCAGACAACTATGGTTCTCCCATTTTTAAAATAGCAAATGGTAGCAAAATTGAGGAGGCTTCCTTAAATCCTTCAACCTTTTCATTTTCATAAATAAGTCTTTCTCATCTAACCTTTTTCCATGCTAATGGCGAGAAACCGTTTAATCCAACCATCATTTTCTAATCGGTGCTTCCTAAGGAATTTTGAATCTGCGGTGGTACGCAGATGATCACATCCGAGTAAGCGGCTTAGTCTTCGGAACAAAACACTTGTGAATTACGATCATCTGTCAGTGTTATTGTTAGTAGGCATTACAAAGATGGAGATCCATAAATCAACGACGTTCCATGCGATGGTAACGGTATAGATATCTCGCAAATGAACTGCTATGGACCAGCGTGTATATTTGTCGACACAGGTCAGGATAAGTCTATACGTTCGTGAATCAGGTAGAGAATGCACAATGTCCAGGTGGACATATTTGAATCGACCGTCAGGTAAAAAAATGTACTCAAATGGGCACGGGTGTGTCAGTGGATTTTGTTGATCTGTCAAGTCACACAGTGTTTTGCCGATTGACGAATTTTGCGTTTCATATTTTGCTAGATGAATTGATCTGTTATGAGTTTAACGGTTGAGCGAATTCTCGGGTTTGACAGTCCATGAAAGTGATGAAAATCTTTCGGCGATATATTTGCGGAACGAGAGGTCTCGGTTTACCAGTCGACATATCACAGTGGATCTTGGCATCGCCATCGAGCAGCGGCAAAGGACGAATTTAAGTGACTTATTTGCGACGATTTTGGAATATTCAGTGTCGTTTTCTTGAAAACTGGCCAGTTCTCTGAGGTCAAGTACTGTATTGCTTATCTGTTGAATAGTACAACGTGATAATGTATCGGAGACGATGTTGAGGACACCATCGACATGTCTAATATCTGTGGTGATTTGCGCAATGAAGTCGAGTTGACGAATTTCCCTTGAAAAAATTAGGTCTGTCGTAGAACGGAAGGTTCAGTTCAGTTCAGTTCAGTTTGCACAGGACAGTATGGGGCTGACAAGCCAATCAAGCGTCCAGAATTTCTTTCGGTGGGATGCTGCGAAGAAGCGCCCACCACTGCCAAAGGGTCTATCCTTTTTCTCCGTGTAGAACCTCTGATGGTCGTAGGACTAGGAGAATGTAGTTGGAGGAGCACTGCGCTATAATAGATGCACTGCCAAAAGGTAATTTTCTTTTTTCTCTGTTTGCAATCTCTGATGATCGCGGTGCCAGGCGCTGTAATAGTAGGATCGTAGTAGGACAGCAACGCGCAATAATCGATGCTGGAAAAAAGACAAGGCAGTTTCTCCTCACCAGCACGGTGAGAGGTCAGCTGATGGAGAATCAAGGATAGGAAGATGCTCTAAAATTGTTACAGTGAATAGCGAGCAAAATGGAGGACAACCAAGGCATGGTAATCATGGAATGTAATCAGAGAATAACTTACCTCAGTCACGGTCTAAACCCTGCTTGAAAGTTGAGACGGAACTACAGGAGATAAGTTATTCAGGGAGCTTTTTCCAGAAGTTGACCACTCTGGAGCTGAAAAAGATTTTCCTAGAATCTAGTCGACATCGTTCCTTAGCGAGCTTGAGTGCGTGTCCGCGAGTGCCCAGCTTAGGACTTAAGGTAAAGATGTCATCTGGATTAACGCCGCTTAAGCCCGTTGAGATCTTAAAGGTTTCAATCAAATCACCTCTCAAACGACGACGCTTAAGAGAGATAAGACTTAGAGCCCGAAGGCGATCAGCATAACTTTTCCCACGCTGACCTTCAATCATGCGTGTTGCTAGTCGCTGGACGCTTTCAAGTCGAATGATATCTTTCTGGTAGTGAGGACACCACGCCTGGACACAATATCCCAAATGCGGTCTGACTAACGCCTTGTAAAGTGGCAGGAACACGTCGAGACTTCTGCCGGGAAGCACCTACTCCAACCGAAAGAGCACATTGCGTGCACGTTGCGCTGCAACAGCGCGTTGGTCCTCCCATTTGAAGTCAGCTCTAACTAGAACACCCAAGTCCTTAACTCGCTGTGTGGCATCAACGCTAATAGGAGTACCTGACACCTGGACTGTGATCTTGTCGACCAGAGCAGACAAGAGTTGGCACTTATTGAGGTTCAGTGGGAGGTCCCAAAGTATGGACCAGTCAATGACCCGCTCGAGGTCGTGCAACAGAGTATCTTCATTCGTTAAACCAATGAACTTCACGTCATCCGCAAAAATGAAGCACGGGCACTCCAAGATAGGCGACAAGTCATCGATAAAAATCAGAAAGAGCAGCGGACCTAGCACAGACCCCTGAGGTACCCCACTTATCACCTCCGTTTGGGTCGACAACGTAGATTCTACTCGCACTCTAAAGGTCCTACCTGTCAGGAATGATTTTATCCAAGCAAGTAAACTACCCCGTATGCCTTTTGCTGCCAGCTTAGTTTCTAAAAATCTGTGGCTGACGGAATCGAAAGCCTTGCTAAAATCTAGGTAGAGCGCTTCGACCGGCTTCCCTTCATCCAACCTTTTCGTAGCAATATTGAGGAAACTCAAGAGGTTAGTCAAACAAGACCTCCCTTTCAGGAATCCATGTTGAGCTACACTAAGTAGAGAATGCTGGCAGAGATGCTGGCAGATTTTGTCGCGTATAAGTCTTTCCAATACTTTCGAGGTATAAACAATTGCCTTGTGATTAGTGAACACAGTAAAGATGGGTCCTTCGAGTAGGTGACATAAGTGTTTAATAGGTAGGTGTATTGTCTGTGACGTGAGTTACGCGTAGTCCATCCGTTTCTTATCTCGATAAATTCAAAACAACCATTGGGATATTCTACGGTACTGTAATCAACAACAATTACAACAAAAATAACTATACGAACCTCAATTGTATAGGAACGTCACAGCAACAATGGAGACAAATACTCCAGAATCAAATTCAATTCACACAAAAGACGACCAAAATGTCGTCCAAACATTCTGTGACAATCAAAAATGACACTCAAAATAGCGTCCAAATTCAAGCAAAATACTGAAGCCCAAAATGGCAACCAAATTCCGCAACAATGACCGACAATGGCGAAAACAATAAATTAAAACAAACATTTGACCGAAGGCGTGTACAGAAAAAAATTACAATAACAGAAATAATTACAAAAAGAAAAGTTTTATATCAAAATACAGTAGGAAATTAAACACAAGCAAAATCTATTACACAAAATTCAGGTTTTGTAACTAGGTTCAAAATAAAAGGAATGTTGAAGGGAAAGGAAGAATTTCAAACTACTTTGAACCTCACAGTAGGTAAATAGCGAGAAGTTCGCGTCCAAAAGGGCTATACCTATTCTGAGCTGGTTGTAACTCCCATGAGAAAAAGGACATTGTTCAAATTTTTCAGTCTACATCTTTTTGTAGCACAGCTCTGACTGCGAGTTGTGATGCGTCAGTTTTCAGAACCAAATGCGCGTTATCGTCGGTTTCCAAGTGACTTAGAGCAGAAAGTTTGATCAAAAGTACTTTAACCTTGACGAATTGGGTTTCTGCTGTGGTTGTAATTGAGAGCTTTTTTGGATTACCTTTAAGTATGTCGGTGTGCGGTTGAAGTATCGTAGCGACGTTGGGAATTAATAGTCCATAATTATTAACGATGCCTAGGAAACGGCGATTGTGGCATTTGATATTTCAGTATGAAGAGTGTCTTTTTGTTTACGGGCTTATCCTATTACTATCAATCATATGGCCAATTAATTCAATAGTCGACTGGCCAAAAACCCATTTATCGGGATTGATAGTAACGCCATATTGGGCAAAACGTTGGAAGATTTCACGAAGCTGTAGTACAAGCTCCACGTGCGATGATGTAGCTACTAATACGTCGTCGTTATAAACGAACGAAACATCAAGTCCACGAAGAATATGATTCATGAACCTTTGCAAAGACTGTGCTGCTTTACGCAAACCAAAAGGCATGTGAAGGAATTCGAAAAGACCAAATGACGTTATTACAGCAGTATTAGGAATATCGTCAGGGGTCATGGGAATCTGGTGGTATGCACGTACAGGGTCCAATTTGGAGAAAACTGATTTTCCATCAAGGCTTGGCGAAAAATCGTGAATCTGTGGAATAGGGTAGCGGTATGGTTGTAAAACGCTGTTCAACGCACGGTAATCCCTGCAAGTTCTTTTAACTCCGTTATTCTTGGCGACCAAATTTAATGAAGATGCCCACGGACTAGTAGGCGGTCTAATTATACTTAATGCAGCCATATGTTTGAATTCACATTTTGCAGATTTCAGCTTTTCAGGTGGTAGCCTGTGAGCTTAAGCAAAAACTGGATGGTCATTAGTGACGATGTGATGCTAAACGTTGTGCGTGAGTCACTCCGTAAGTGACGATAGGCGTGTGAATGTGGGTAATTCCAGCAAGATATCTCTATATGTGGCATTATTCAAAATGAAAATGCGTAGACCAGGTGAGCTGATGAAAGACATTTTTCCGGACACGTTGAGTAAGGTGGTATTGTCATGTAGTCATCGGTTCTAAAGGTGGACTATTAGACCGTACTTCGTCAGTAAGTCGATACCGATTATAGGCTTTTGAACATCGGCTATCAGAAAGACGAAGAAAAATGTACGTCTGAGTCCGAGATCAAATTTTTAGAAGTTTGTCACCATAAGTCGAGATTTTCGAATCATTTGCCGCCTGCGTTGTGATGCTTGATGGACGCATGTCACGTTTCTAGCAACTCTGCGTTATAACGCTAACCTTAGCGCCAGTGTCTACGAGAAAGTTGAGTTTAGTATACTCGTCGTAGACGTTCAAGAGGCGACTAGCGGGTTTGCCTGGAGCATTCGTCGCCATTACTCACTGGCTACACGGTTTTCCAACACGGCATGTGTCAGCATTATGATGTTTAAAACGGGGGCGACAAATACGCTCAGCGTTTCCAAACAGAAGGTGGTAATAGCAGTGCCAATTAGGATCACGATTACGAGAACATCCCCTGTTTCCAGGTCGATTCTGAAGTCTAAATACAGAAGCTTTGTACCGTTTCATGTTGGAAATTTGAGCTGTAAGGATCAGAGTTCTTTAGTCAACGTGACCACTTTGGCTTCAAGCTTTGAGAGGGTAGTTCCGTCTGATAGTTGAATTATGCTGGTTCTGTCAAAGCGTTCGTGAATTTTATCTGCTAGCTTAGCCAATGTGTCGAAACAAGCTTTGTCAACAAACACAGCAAAGATGACAGTGGTGCTGGATGGCAAGCAATTCAACCAAAAATTCTGTAAGACTGTGACGTCTAACTTTGTGTTACCTGCGAGAGAATGTATGTGACGCGAACACCGTGAAGGAGTTCTATCACCCAAATCCACACCAGCAAGCAGTAGCTTTAGTCTGTCTTCATCAGAAGCCATTGTACGATTGAGGAGAGCAGCCTTTAGTGTGTCGTAAGTTGAATTAGAGGGCATCAGTCGAGGGCGTCTAGTACTTCATTTGCGATATAAGTCTGTAACTGTGATTGTGTAAAAGAAAACATGACGATTTGCTTTGTAATTCGTCTAAAACGGAACATGCCTTCGACCTGATTGCACCAGAATTAAAAATAGTCTTAATATGCAAGTTTAAGTAGTTCACCATATTCGGCGTTATCTCGTAAAAAACGAACTGCTAGAATTCTGTTTTTATATACACAAATCTTCTTTGGCTCTTCTCATCGTACTAGTGAAGAGAAATTTATTTTTTACAGCATCATTCATAAAGAGTTGATACTTAAATACAACCCTGGTAATTTTGGCGTCACGATCGTCGAGGATATCCAACGCACAATAAAAAAGGTTTTGACAGGGGTGGTTGCTACTCTGCATCTTTCCACCAAAAGAAATTCTGGACGCTGAATTGACTCATTAGCCACTTACTGTCCTGTGAACCTGAACTGAACCTTAATAATAGCCAACTCAGGTCAGCTCTTGTTGATAAGTTTTCAGTCCAGTTGTCGGGAAATTCTATCACTGTTAACGCCACACAGCGTGTTAAGGATTTGGGAGTACTAGTTATGACTGACTTCAAATGGGAGGACATATACGCCGCTGCAGCTCAATGTGCTCGCAAAGTGCTCTTTTCGCTGATATCCGTGTTATCCAGCAGAAGACCCGATGTATTCCTGCCACTATACAAGGCATCAGTTCGACGCATTTAGAAAATTGTGTCCAGGCGTCGTGCCCTTACTACAAAAAGGACATCGTTCGACTCGAAAGCGTACAGCTCTTCGCAAACCGCATGATTGAGGGTAAGCGAGGGAAAACTTACATTGCTCGCCTGAAGTCCCTAGATCTTTTCTCACTTACGCGGTTTGGAGCTTAGCTTTTTCCTGAATAATCCCATTAATTGCTATGTAAGATTAGGTTGTTCACCATTTTTAACGTCGTCTGGTAAATAAAGTAAATGCTAGAGGTCTTTTTTTAAATACACAATTCTTCTTCAGCAGAACTCTCACCTTAATGGTGAAGAGAAATTTATTCTTATTTTTCCAGCATCATTCATAACGTGACACTTCCTAACTACAACCCGGATTATCTCTTTGCGTCGCGATCGTCTAGAATATAATAATAATACTATATTTTTGGTAAACCAAGGCATGCAAAACATGATCCAAAGCACTATCAGAAAAAACGCTTTGGCAGTGGTGGTTGCTCCTCTGCAGCTTCCCACCGAAAGAAATTTGGCACGCTTGATTGGATCGTTAGTCACTTATTGTACTGTGCAAATTAACTGCACGGGTGCTTCGACCGAGGGCAAAGCACGACTGATCTTAGAAGCGCGCGTATCCAGTGCCACTGTGTTGTACGCTAATGTGTGCAGCTTAAGAAATAAGTAGAATGAACTTTCTCTTCGTGTAGCCGAGCTACACCCGAGGGTTAAAGCGCTGTCTGAGACCTGGCTGTCTGCGGTTGATGTTGTGCCAGCTAGTATCAGCCAACAGTATCTCGTCATCAGATGCGATAGACCTGGCGATAGAAGAGGCGGAGGCGTGGCTCTTTTTTGAATATGGTCTGCACAATACGGGCCCAGGGTTATCACTCGGTATTGAAAATGTCCAAGTTGTTACTAGTGTCCTGACTTGCTAAAAGTCAGCACTGGCGATTGCTTGTGTTTACGTCACGCCTTGTGCAACCCTGCGAGAAATTAGTCAACTGCTTGAGATGCTTGACGGGTTGTTTCAATCAGCCCCGAGCGTATTCATTCTAGGTGATTTTAATCTCCCAGATATAGACTAATCAGCTCCCTCAGGGTTACTCACTGAGCAATCCGCTTCTTTTCTCGATTGGATCAACTATCATGGATTACATCAGTACGTTAACGAACCCACTACGTTCGGCGATGGATGCACTCCATCCACGCTGGACTTGGTGCTGTCGTCCCAGTTAGAAGCTGTCAACAATGTCAAGTTTCTACCCCTTCTTGGCATAAGCGACCACGTTATGTTGGGCTTCGAAGCAGTGTTGCGTTTTCACAGACCTCTTGCGTGTTGACTGGGGCCTACTTTTACAGTCATCGAAATCTTACCTTCTGTTCTCGAGTGATTATAGTGTAACTGAAAACTGGGACAGAATTTGCAAAATTCTTGACGGGCTGCAAGACCTGCATGCTTCACTGCAATGCGTACATAAGCACCAGCGGCCACCTTGATGGTCTCCCAGTGTTCGTCGTTCTGTTCGTAAACGTGTTTGCTTATGGAGACAATATAGGCTATCGCTCACCTCTGGTTAGTGGGTCCGTTACAGAACCGCCCGAAACGCTTTTGTCAAAAGGCAGCGTGTGCTCAAACAGGAGTTTGAGTTATCCTCAGCCAGGGACGCTAAATCCAATCCGAAAAGGTGTTACAGTTACGCGCAATCTAGAGGCAAAACTAGGGTAAACATCAGTGACTTAAAACTGGAGGATGGACAAGTAGCTAATAGTGACCTAGCTAAGGCGACATCTTTCTCAAAGTTTTTCAGTAGCGTTCAGCGAAGGGATAATTCTTTACTCACGCCGTCTGAGTTGCTTAACTTTCCATCTGGTGTCCCTGCACTGAATGATTTGTCCTTTAATGAGGCGGAGGTGTATGGATCTCTTATTCACGTTCGTGCTAACCAGGCTGAGGGTTCGGATGACACCCACTTAATCATGCTGAGAAATCTCACACAAGTGCTTGCAGAACCACTATGTGAGCTCTTCAATTCATGTTTGCACTCGGGAATGGTTCCTCATGAGTGGAAAGAAGCCATAGTAGTACCAATACGCAAAGGTGGTTGCAGGTCGATTCTTCGTAATTATAGACCAGTCAGCCTGACCAGCATCGTCTCAAAAGTGTTGGAAAGACTTATACGCGACAAAATCTGTCAGCATCTCTGCCAGCATTCTCTACTCAGTGTAGCTCAACATGGATTCCTAAGAGGGAGGTCTTGTTTGACTAACCTCTTGAGTTTCCTCAATATTGTTGCGAAAAGGTTGGATGAAGGGAAGCCGGTCGAAGCGCTCTACCTAGATTTTAGCAAGGCTTTCGATTCCGTCAGTCACAGATTTTTAGAAACTAAGCTGGCAGCAAAAAGCATACGGGGTAGTTTACTTGCTTGGATAAAATCATTCCTGACAGGTATTTATTTTCTTTTTTCAATCACTGCTCCAGAATCTATGGGATCCTCTCCATTTGCTTAATTTGATGAAATCTAGATGAATCTTTATTACTGTGTGACATTGCGAGAAAAAATAACTTTCTTACCATTGTAAATTTACCATCCTTTATTAAACGGAAAAATATTCAAAACTTCCGCTCGAAAAGGTCATTTTTACAATTTATTTATTTTGTACACATTGATAACCTGATCATGTTTGGCATGCCTTGGTTTACCAAGAATATAGTATTATTATTATTATTATTAGTACGAGTAGGATCAACGTTGTCGATCCAAACAGAGGTGATTAGTAGGGTACTTCAGGGGTCTGTGCTAGGTCCGCTGCTCTCTCTGATTTTTATCGATGACTTGTCGCCTATCTCAATGTGCCCGTGCTTCATTTTCGCGGATGACGTGAAGTTCATGGGTTCAACAAATGAAGATACTCTGATTCACGACCTCGAGCGGGTCATTGACTGGTCCATACGGTGGGACTTCCCAGTGAACATCAATAAATGCCAAATCTTGTCTGCTCTGGTCGACAAGATCACAGTCCAGGTGTCAGGTACTCCTATTAGCGTTGATGCCACACAGCGGGTTAAGGACTTGGGTGTTCTAGTTAGAGCTGAATTCAAATGGGAGGACCAATGCGCTGTTGCAGCGCAACGTGCACGCAATGTGCTATTTCGGTTGAAGTCGGTGCTTTCCAGCAGAAGTCCCGACGTGTTCCTGCCACTTTACATGGCGTTAGTCAGGCCGCATTTGGAATATTGTGTCCAGGCGTGATGTCCTTACTACCAGAAGGATATCTTTCGACTTCAAAGCGTCCAGCGAGTAGCAACACGCATTATTGAGGGTCAGCGTGGGAAAAGTTATGCTGATCGCCTTTGAGCTCTGGGTCTTTTCTCTCGTAAGCGTCGTCGTGTGAGAGGTGATTTGATTGAAACCTTTAAGATCTTAAAGGGTTTAAGCGGCGTTAATCCAGATGACATCTTTACCTTAAGTCCTAAGCTGGGCACTCGCGGAAACGCACTCGAGCTGGCTAAGAAACGATGTCGACTAGATTCTAGGAAAAACGTTTTCAGCTCCAGGGTGGTCAACTTCTGGAACAAGCTCCCTGAATAACTTATCTCCTGTAGTTCCGTCTTAACTTTCAAGCAGGGTTTAGACCGTGACTGAGGTAAGTTATTCTCTCATTACATACTATGATTACCATGCTTAGGTAGTCCTCCATTTTGCTCGCTATTCATTGTAGCAATTTTAGAGCATCTTCTTATTCTTGATTTTCTATTAACTGACCTCTCACCGTGCTGGTGAGGAGAAACTGCCTTTTCTTTTTCCCTGCATCGATTATTGCGCGTTGCTGTACTACTACTATCCGGTACAGCGCCTGGCACCGCGATCATCAGAGATTGCAAACAGAGAAAAAAGAAAATTACCTTTTGGCAGTGCATCGATTATAGCGCGATGCTCCCCCAACTACATTCTCCTAGTCCTACGACCATCAGAGGTTCCACAAGGAGAAAAAGGATTGACCCTTTGGCAGTGCTGAGTGCTTCTCCGCAGCTTTCCACCGAACGAAAATCTGGACGCTCGATTGGCTTGTCAGCCACTTACTGTCCTGTGCCTACTGAATTGAACTGAACTGAACTGAAATACACCGTGCTGGTGAAGAGAAACTGCTTTTTCTTTTTCCTGCATCGGCTATAACGCGGTGCTTCCTAAGTTGGACTTCTCAGAAGAGCGTTCGTGTTGTTTGACCCCCGGCTTTTCAAGGACCTATTAAATGCGTATGTTCGACCACACTTGGAATATGCAGCTTCCGTCTGGAATCCATGGTTAAAGCGCGATCAACACATCATGGAGCAGCCCCAACGACGAGCTACGAAGTTAGTCAAGGGTTTGCGTTACGCGAGTTACGAAGGACTCCAAGTGCTTAATCTCTTCTCCACCAAGTACCGTCGCATTCGCGGCGATATGATTTTGACTTACCGCATTTTGACGGAAGATGGACACCCGTGCAGCGGGACACCTTCCTTGGAACTTATGCCAGCTTCTTCGTCGCACCTGGAATCATCATTTCCGCCCCCTCTCTTAGCATTTTTAAGGAGCGCCGACTGCGCAATTCACTCATTGATACTGCATGGAGCAGCCCCAACGACGAGCTACGAAGCTTTCCACCGAACGAAATTCTGGAAGCTTGTCAGTTACTGTCCTGTGCCTACTGAATTGAACTGAACTGAACTGAAATACACCGTGCTGGTGAAGAGAAACTGCTTTTTCTTTTTCCTGCATCGGCTATAACGCGGTGCTTCCTAAGTTGGACTTCTCAGAAGAGCGTTCGTGTTGTTTGACCCCCGGCTTTTCAAGGACCTATTAAATGCGTATGTTCGACCACACTTGGAATATGCAGCTTCCGTCTGGAATCCATGGTTAAAGCGCGATCAACACATCATGGAGCAGCCCCAACGACGAGCTACGAAGTTAGTCAAGGGTTTGCGTTACGAGTTACGAAGCTTCCAAGTGCTTAATCTCTTCTCCACAAGTACCGTCGCATTCGCGCGATATGATTTTGACTTACCGCATTTTGACGGAAATGGACACCCGTGCAGCGGGATGCTGTCGTTGGCCCCTCCTTCCGGGAATCGCGGACACCACCTCAAGTTATCCCATCAGTACAGCCGACTTGAATGCCGAAGCAATTTTTTCGCGCTTCTGGTCCCTCGCACCTGGAACTCTCTACCCCCATCAGTTATTTCCGCCCCCTCTCTTAGCATTTTTAAGGAGCGCCTTGATCTCCACTTTTTCAATATACTGCGCAATTTTTAACTTCATTCATATTTGTACTCATTGATACTGCACCCTTCTTTTCTTTCCAGCGTATATTCGCGTTCACATTCCTTCGAAACTGCCCAAACTTCCACGGACCCATATTTTGAACATTGTCGTGTGGTTACCCTACAAGCTTTTGGCTTGAACCCCAACCTTTTCACTGTCCAAGAACGCACCCATTATCCCCGTCCATAACAATCACTTTTAATTTTGACCCATCATGTACAATATCCTGTGGTTATTTTTAAGCTTGCAGCTATTTTTACCACGATAAACTATTGACTATTGACTATATATTGAAAGTTCAACCCGGATAATCTCTTGGCTTCGCGATCGGCGAAGATTTCAAATAGACAAAAAGAATATACGTTTTGGCAGTGATAAGTGCTTCTCTGCAGCTTTCCACCGAAAGAAATTCTGGACGCTCGATTGGCTTGTTAGCCACATACTGTCCTGTGCAAACTGAACTGAACTGAACTATTTAAGCGCGCCTTTCAAGTCGAAGCTAGGATTTTTTATATCTCGTGGTTTGCACATATTGTGACATTTGCGTGATCCTAATGCTCCCCTCCACTGTGCTATTCAAGACGAACATTTTCAGCAGGTTATAATTTATATTTGTCGTATTATAGAACATGCTGTCCTCATTTTGAATATTGTGTTGAATCATGGGCGCCTGATCTAGAAAATAAAATGGCATTAAGCAGGTTTAGTACCTTGAAAGCAATAAATGTTTAACCTATATCCTGCGCGATTCGCCTACTTTTCCAGCTTTGTAACTCCTAGTGAGGAATCTACGCTGAGATAGCAGAGACCCGGGAGGTGAAGTGGCTTTCACGGACTGTAGTCCTCCTGCCGTCTATTTAGAATAAGAAGACTCGATGTCTTCATTCTATTTGCTTAGCCTAGTAGGCTACGAAGAGATAATATAAAAGCCTTCAAGTTACTAATGTTTTTTGAAGGACTGAAACTTATTCCCTAGGGCTTGCTTTTGAACAAGGTTTACACAATGAAACCTTTAACCACTTCTTCTTCTTCTTCTCCTTGATAGACGACAGGGGGTCAAGCCCTTGTAAGCCGCATCTCTTTATATCAGCAACCTAGTCCAGGAGAACCTCAGTTGAAGAAATCCTGTCCAGTGTTGTTCAGCTTCGCCGTGATTACAGGCAACACCTTATCCAAAAGTTGCTTGAATTTCAGAGCTCGCTGAGATAACCTCTTCGGAAGCGCATTCCACAAGTTAACAATTCTTGTTGAGAGCGTGAATCCCTGAGGTAGGCGTAGTGTCCTTCTTTGAAGCTTTGGCAAGTCCGTCACGAGAGGGAAAAACTCGCGCAGCTCGTCACCATAAGCTCCCAGTAATATGCGACGAGTTAGCAGCAGGTCGTAGCGCACACGCTGAATACTGAGAGACATGAGGTTGAGGCGTTGAACCCTCTCCACATAAGGAATTGATTTCAATCCTTGTACTCGTTTCGTCGCCCGCCTTTGCAATTTTTTCAACTGGTCACGTTCTCCCTTAGTTTGAGGATAGGTGGCTGGCAAACCATATTCAAAAACTGGTCTCACGTATGTGGAATAAAGAATGCGAAACATTTGTGGAGTAATCACCGAAAAAGACCGACTAATAGCCCACCATGCGCGGTTTGCAGCAGCAGCTTTTCTGTTCGTATCCTCCTTCGATTTAAGCGTCCGAGTTACAATTGTACCCAGGTCACGTTCAGTATCAACCCACTTCAGTTGATGATCCCCGACGAAGGAGCAAAAGCATTACAGCGCAGTCCTCGAGCTGTTCAATCAAGCAATCAAGTTCTCAGCCAGTCAGAATCCGCGAAAAGTAGACAATGAGTCGGGGAGGTCATTAACATATACTTTAAAAAGTAACGGGCCGAGAACAGATCCTTGCGGAACCCCGGAAGTTGGACGTGTAACCTGCGATTTAACTCCGTTAACCTCGACCTGTGTATAACGGTCAACGTCTTCAATCCAAGTTAGCAATTTACACCACGAGCACGGAGCTTGAGCAATAGACATGCCTTACTGAAGTCAATGAAGGCAGTGACTACCGGGTGACCCAGATCAAGTTCAGCACACCAGTGCTCGCGAGCAGTGATGAGATTGGATGAGCATGATCGTCTTGGCGTAAAACCATGTTGAGCAGATGTTAACTGACTGGTTGTAAGGAGAAAATTTTCAATCTGTTCCTTCAGCAGTCATTCCAGAGTCTTCACAACTACCGAAGTGAGGGTAACCGGTCGGTAGTTATTCGGATCACTGGTTTCACCGCCCTTATACATTGGTTTGACAATGCCGTACTTCCAATCTTTAGGTAACCTACCATACCTCAGGGATAAATTGAAGATTAGCGCCGGTGGTTTATGTAAGATACTCGACAATACCTTTAAAAGCATCGGGTGTATATCGTCCGGGCCAGGTGCTGAGTGTACATCGAGTCGTTCTAGCAAATACTGCACCATCTCTGGCGAGATCGAGATATCCTGCATTTCGGCGTTGCTCTAATGAAGCAGAAGAATGGGAAACGTCTCCTCTGTGTAAATCGAATTGTACTGAGCTGCGAGAAGAACTGCTTTACGTTCATCTTCATGTTCAGTCAAACCTCCCATAGATCTCAAGCAAGGTACTCGTTGAGAAGCTTTCGTTCTACGTCTCATGTACGCAAACAAGCGTTTCGGCATCGAATTGGTTTCGTCCACCAAGCGAGTTTCATAGTTCTGCCTTTTTTCTCTTTTGAGGTAGGTGCACTTGTTGCGGATAACTTTGTAGGTTACATAGTCATCGGTGCATCCACTAGAACAAAACTTCCGCCATAACCGCTTTCTTACCTTCATGTATTTACGGATAACGTTATCAAACCACGGCGGTCCCTTAGCGGGGGATCTTCCATTCATCCATGGGGCATGAATTTCAAGCGATCTTATTTTACCCAAAAAGTCCAACCAACAGATATAAACATTCGTAGATAGAGGGAGTGACCAGTCCATCGAGTTTGCAGACGTGATTAGACTCGTTGTGTCTAATTTCCAGTAGTTTCTCCGGGCATGCGTACGTATTCTCGGTTGAAGACCCCGATTCCAAACGAACCATAAAGAACAGTGATCGCTGCAGCCAATGGGGGTCTCAATGGACAGATTCGTAACATCAGAGAATCTAGGTGTGACCACTAAATCCAATATCGAAGGAACTTGCCCGACGCATATCCTCGTAGGATTGTTTACATTCTGCACCAGATTCAGCTCCAAAACCGTATCTAGGAATTCTCGTTGGAACGGTTCACCCCTCGAAACTAAATCCGCCCAGTTTATATCAGGAGCATTCAGGTCTCCAAGAACGATACAGTCACCAGTGATACCATACCGTTTGATTTGATCATATAACACAGAAACGTAAGCGCCAGGTAAGCGGTAAATGACATAAGTGATGCAGCTCCAGAGCTAGACTTCACGTTACACCAGAGGCTTTCGGCATTTCCAGCATCATTTTGAAACCTTTCCAATACTTCCACAATCAGGTGCTCTTCGAAGTATACGGCAACGCCACCGGCAGATCTCGAAGCTACTCTGTCACTTCTGAAAAGCGTATAGTGTGGTAGTGCGCACTCCATATCAGATATATCCATTGTTAACCACGATTCCGTAACAGCAATGATATCTGGCTGTCGCCGACAGGCAATTTCACTAACCTCATCAAGTTTATTGCGTAGACTTCTCGCATTGAAAAGCAATACTCGAAATCGCTTCACAGAATGATTAACTGGGGTTGAATTGACAGCGGCTTCCAACGAATGTGCGGCCTCCTCCTCACTACCCGAAAATCCACAATATGGAGATCAACCTCGCCAGCTTCCCTGCGTGCTCGCAATTCTTGGGTAGCTGTTTTCATTTTGATTCTATCTTCAGGAGATAGGTCGCGTAGTATCTTGAATGGCTCACCCTTAAGACGATGAGCGCGTCTTAGTACCATCTGGACTTGCTCATCTGAAGCTAAAACAATTTTCAGCGTCCGCGGTTTATCATCCTCCTTCTTCCGGCCAAGTCGGAATGCAGAAATGATGATAACTCCTTCCTCTCCTTGATCAAAAAGCTTTGAAAAGGTTGATTGTAGGAATGTTCGATCTTGCTGTAAGCGTATTTCAGCCATGTCCCCGGTTTGCTCAAGAACATTTACCATAATAAGGCATCTCTTCCGAGAATCCAAACGTGGCTTCTTTGAGACCGGAGATCTAAAAGCATTATCAGAAGTAGGTACTTCTTCCACCACATTTAGCTGAGCCTCTATTTTGCTCAATCGCCGTGACAATATTTCATAGCCCGGATCACTGTGTAGAACCTTCGACGTCACATCTGCATAAGTCTTATTCCTTCCTGACTGTTGAGCAAACGGTGTTGAAGGCGAGCAAACGTCCAGTTCCTGCACGTTCAATGGATCCTCGATACTAATACCATTTTGTAAACGGCTTATAGTCGAGGAAGCGACTGGCATGCAAGTTTTCTCCACAGATAGGTGGTGTCTATCCTCAGCTGAGGTGGGGTCAATGTTTATGTCACCGCCAAGAAGCACTTTAGCGGCTTTAGTAGATGTAGCTACGATTTTATTCTGACTACTTCCGTGCTCAACACTTGATGGTGGAAGGCATATCTTACATACAGTCCGAATAACATCGCATGATATAATCTGAAGCCACTGATACGTCTCTGGCTTCATTCCTGCGCATCGAATATGCATCCATTTGAGACATATTTCTCATTGTACTGCTTTTGCATTATCAGCAACCTGTTTAGCGCATACCAGACAAGAGTCGCCCGAGCGAGCAGCGGGGCACCGATTCCCTTGCATCTTCTTTACAGTATGTGCTGTATTATCTACTTTTGCAGATTTTTTAGTCATAACCATGTTGAAATCCGGTGAAAATCAAATAAATACAAACCAAACGATTCGTAAGAAGCAAAATACCACGTTGACCTTGAATTCAAGAATTCAACCACTGGCCTAGGTCATTAGTGTGATGAATTCGAGGTCAACGTTGGAGCTTAATGGTCACGGATTTTTCTACTGATTCACCTAAGTCGAAAGAAGAATGGTTTAAATCACGTCTAAACTCTTTTACGACAATTCAAGACTGGGCGGTAGAGGAACATTGTTACACCGCTGGATAGCTTAGACATTCTTTTGTTCATCAATACAATTATATTTCAACAATTCAATAGTATATGACGGTGTAAGGATCAAAAACTTTTTAGAGCAGTAATAACAGTTCAATTTGAGCTATTTCGTGATCTGACGTGAATTACCAATTTTAGATAGTGTTTGGTCGGCCGTTCATGAGCAAGTAGAATCTTTAAAATGTGTAATAAATATGTAGTAGACCAGGTTACTACAATAATATCCCCAAGAACGTTGGACAAAAGGCAGGTTGACTGGAAGATATATAGCGGTAGCCAAAAGGTGTACAGAGCGATCACGATGCACGCACGAACGAAACGGAAGTTAATTATTGTCAAGGTGAATGTTTTGATGAGGCAAAACAAGCGGTGTTACACAGCCCCCCTACAAGAAGTATGGTCAGCGAGGACTTCTGATCGGGAGTTGCCAGTAGCGTGGCGCAGGCGGTTGTCAGGTTACCCTGGGTAGGAACGTAGTCTCTCAGCAACCAGTCACATAGAAGTCAGCCAGGGCGCTCCGTCTGCGTGGGTCGATCATCGGTGGTTCGAGAGTAGGATGTACGGTGAACCGATCAGGACTAAGCCAAGTAGCGTCTCACATGTGAGTGAACGTACTGCCAAGCCGCCTCACATGGAGTGAACAGCTGCTAGCGGGATTTTCCCGTTTGGCGTGGTCTTAGTATGAACCCAATTTGAGCAGAAGCAGGCGCATTCGTAGGCTTGACAACAAGAACCAGAAGCTTCGTAAACACAGTCCCTGCTCAGAATTTCCTGTATCCGGAAGGATGATAAACGGCCGCGCCAGGAGAATCGGTTGGCGCGTCAATCTGGGCTGGTAAGGACCTTGTGTGACGTGACAGACGTGTTGGAACAATTCTGCTCTTGTTGGTGGTTAGGGCTACCGGGTGAGTTGGGGGCAAGCGTAGGTGGACCAGGAAGGGTGCGCGATTCGGTGGCATCAGCGGTTGGTGGGTGCGTATCTGAGGGAATGAAGAAAAAGAAAACTCCCCGGTGCATGGGTTTAGGGCCACGACCGAGTGATTAGAATGAGGTACGAAAAAATGCACGCGTGTATGCCGATAGATATGAAAGTATTAACTATCTACAACAAAATCTGCGAATCGAACGGGTTGCCGTTTGGCACGTTTAGTTCCTGTAGTGGCCGGCTCTGGGTTAGCAGTAGGGACAGGAGGGGTAATGACCAGTGGTGCCGGGGTTGGCGTTGGGTCATTTGGGACAACTTCCTCGTCCATGAAAGCCGGTTTGACTCTGTCGATTGAGACAGTGTCATGCTTGCCGACACGGTCAATGACGACCGTTTTGGGAGACCGCCGAATTACTTTGAACGGTCCAGTATAAGGAGGGTGAAGAGGATGCTTCACCATGTCATTCCGGAGAAAAACATGTGCACAATCAGCCAACTCCTTTGGGACATGTGATGATTTGGCCTGAAGCCGCGGGGGTGATGGGCGAAAACGACCCATGTAATGGCGCAAGCGCGCCACGTAATCGCCGTAGGCGAAGGGTGATTGTTTGTGTGGGGCGACATACTCGCCAGGTAGAGCGATGGCGCGACCGTATGTCAATTCGGCTACGGTAGCTTGCAAAGGGGTTTTAAAGGTTGACCTCAAACCTAGGAGGACGATCGGTAGGACTTCGGTCCAGTCAATACCTCCATGCGCCATCAATGCCGCCTTGAGCTGCCTGTGCAACCTTTCGACCATCCCATTCGCCGCGGGGTGGTAAGCTGTAGTTCGGTGATGCTGGCAACCCAGAGTAGCTAGCAATTTACTGAAGGCACCATCGAAATGGGAACCTCGGTCCGTAGTGACAATACCCGGACAACCGAACTGTGCCACCCAACGCTCGAAAAAGGCATGTGCAACTGTCTCGGAAGAGCAGTTGTGAAGTGGGATGGCCTCAGGCCACCTGGTGAAACGGTCGATTATCGTGAGGATATATATGTGGCCACGTGAAGGGGGCAATGGGCCGACTAAGTCTACGTGTATGTGTGAGAAGCGCTCATCCGGTTCGACAAAAGTTCCTAATGGACTCTTGGTGTGTCGATGGATTTTCGTGAGCTGGCATTCACGACACGCTTTTGCCCAACTTCGAATATCCTTACTAGCTTTTGGCCAAATAAATCGAGCCGTTATCATTTTAACACTGGCACGAATGCCAGGGTGGGAGAGATTGTGTAATCCCTCAAAAACGCGCCGCCTGAATGCAGATGGAATCAGTGGTCGGGGTGTGGTTTGTGAAACGTCGCACAGGATATCGCCCGAGCCGTCAGGCAAGGGTAAAAGTCTAATGTCAAGGGAAGTGGAGTCCCTGAGCTGTGCTGTATCAGTGTTAGCAGCTTGCGCTGCGGCGATCTCGCTGAGGTCAATGGAGGAAGGCAACTCTACTACATTTATTCGAGAGAGTGCATCCGCGACCGGGTTTTGGGCACCTGCGATATGCTGTATGTCAGTCGTGAATTGACTGACAAAATCCAGGTGCCGCGTCTCTCTAGGAGAATATCGCTCGGATGACTTGCTGAGCGAGTGGATGAGGGGCTTATGATCAGTAAACACTGCGAACTGTCTGCCCTCCAGGAAATGGCGAAAATGTTTGATTCCGAGGTAGATAGCCAAAAGCTCTCTACCAAACGTGCTATATCGGGTCTCTGCGGGCTGGAGCCGCTTAGAGAAGAACGATATAGGGAACCATGACCCATCAACGTATTGTTGAAGTACCGCCCCCACTGCTTCGGCAGATGCGTCCGTAAATAAGGACAGCGGGGCGTCGGGCCTATAGTGGCTAAGTGATTTGATGTTTGTTATGTGGGATTTTAACAAAGTGAAAGCCGATTTGGCTTCTTCCGTTAGTAGTAATGTCTTCGCACTACCACGGAGCAAATCACTTAAAGGCTGGGAGATTCGTGCGCACTGTGGGATGAATCTGCGGTAAAAGTTTACCAGTCCCAGAAAACGCCGGAGCTCCTTAAATGTTGTTGGCTCTGGGAAGTTAAGGATGGCGTCAGTGTTTTCATCCAGTGGCCGAATACCCGAAGCTGAAAGTTGATGACCCAGGAAATCGATCTGAGTCTGGCCGAAACTGCACTTAGACGCATTGATCGTTATCCCATGACTGGACAAACGATCAAAAAGTGCCGTTAGGTGGCGCATGTGGTCCTCTTTGGATGCGCTTGCAATCAGTACATCGTCCAGATATACGTAAGCGCAATCCAGACCTCTGCAAACCTGGTCCATGAATCGCTGGAAGGTTTGAGCGGCATTACATAAACCAAACGGCATACGGACAAATTCGTAAAGTCCGAACGGTGTGGTGACTGCCGTCTTTGGAATGTCCGCTTCCGCGACCGGTATTTGGTTATACGCTCGAACCAGGTCTACCTTGCTAAAAATGGTACACCCATGGATATTGGCAGCCAGGTCTTGAATGTGCGGGATCGGGTACCTATCGGGTACCGTCGCTTTATTTAACCTGCGGTAATCACCACAGGGGCGCCAATCGTTTGGGTTTTTCTTGGGTGCCATGTGCAGAGGAGATGACCAAGGGCTACTGGAAGGTCGTATGATGCCCAATTGCAGCATGTGCTGGAATTCTTTGCGCGCTATCTGCAACTTTTCAGGCGTTAAACGCCTCGGTCTTCCGTAAACCGGGGGCCCACTAGTGGTAATATGGTGTTTCACTGGGGTGGAGACTGTAGGTAGTACAGTCGGTGATGCGCGGAATAAGTTAGGATAGTTCGCAAGCAGCGGGGCATATGATGGTTCGATGTCGCCGTAGCTAAATACCGGAGATATCCTTGCGTCTCTGCTCGGGGTACCAAGAACTTTAAGACGGGTAGTTCCATCTATCAGTTGCGAGCGTCGAGAATCTACAAGGAGATCGAATGCTTGCAAGAAGTCAACGCCTAGTATGGCAAAAGGGACCGCTGCGATCGTGAAAATCCAGCGGAATTCACGACGCAAACCTAAATCGAGAGTCAAAGAGCGTTGACCGTAGGTTGTTATTATGGATCCGTTTGCTGCCCTTAAGTGCTGGCTTAATGGGCTAGACGTTGTGTGCGCATCTACCGGGAGCACACTTACCTCTGCACCGGTGTCTACCAGAAAATGTATGCCGGTAGGCTTATCGGGTATATAGAATAGACGACTAGAACGTTTAGGGCCGACGGCGGTAGTCGTCGTTACTTGTCGGCCCGAAAGTTTCCCGCTCGCGAGGTGTGATATGCGCAAGGCTTTATGCAACTTCGCGCTTTCTCGCCATACTTCCGGTGAACCCAGCATATTGGTGATTTATTACGGCTTTTCGAGCGCCGGTGGGTTGGGGTGCGTGACTGTGGCCTGCGGCTGAGTGTGAGGTTCCGAACCTCCCTGCGCAATTCTGCAACCTCAGCCATAAGGTCTGTATCTTTGTTATCATTGGTTCTACTTGGTGTGTGTGTTTGTCCTGCTGCTACGGCGGTGATATGGGCATCCGGATGGGAGTGTATTCACTCGGCGATGCCATCCGCCATCTCTGCCAGCTCAGATATCGGAGTACTTTTTGCTGAAACTAAGATAGCCTGCAAGTACTTCGGTAGGCGCTGGACCAAAAGTTCCCGAATTAACGACTCGTCCATACGGGCTGACCCCAGAAGTCGTCGCATCTCCATCAATATGGTAGATGGCTTTTTTCCGACAACATCCAGATCGCTAAGAAGCTGTTGCAGCCTAACGCGTTCGGACGGGACCGTGCGGGAAATCACGGCTTGTTTGAGGCTATGGTAGCGGTCGCCTTCGGGGGCAGTGAGGACTGCGTCGCGAACCTGCAATAAAATATCGGTAGGCATTTTTTGGTGTCAAAAGGGAGAACATCGCTGCGTCATCTACAATGTTCTTGGCGCTAAGTTCCGTTTCAAAAAAGTAGAACCAATACTCGGGGTCCTGTGGGATGAAACTGGGAACTGTGATGGCCGTAGAGGCCAATAATATGCGCTTAGATTCACTCATGATGAACCGTGAAAGTGACAAAATAAACTGATTGAAATAGCAGGCGCGAAATAAAAAACGAAACACACAGAAATACGTAACCAAAAAAATAAATGCCGAAAAAAATAATAGTCGGAAAAACGCTTGACTTACCGGAAAGATACACGAAGGATGAGTGTACGGAGGGCTCACCAATTTGTAGTAGACCAGGTTACTACAATAATATCCCCAAGAACGTTGGGGAAAAGGAACAGGAGATGGAAGGTTTATTGCGGTAGCTAAAACGTGTACAGAGCGTTATGATGCACGCACGAAGGAACGGAAGTTAATAATTGTCAAGGTCAATGTTTTGATGAGGCGAAACAAGCGGTGTTACACATGTGCATTAATGCTGGATGATGGCCATACGGCTTTGACTGCACAGTTAGAAAGCCGATGCGTTGCATTCATTCTTCTGCCGTTTTAATTAGCGGGATTCAGATAACTGCTTAGAAACTCACGAGTGCAGAGCACCTCTATTTATCTCGGTGGAGATTATTCAGGAAATTGTCACCGCAGTTCTGTTGCAGCTGGATAAATTTAAGTCGGCTACCTCGACGGTATGCATGCAGTATTCTTCACCTCTCGCGAAGCTTTCCTGATGAAGTGACATTACGACTCGATGAAGGAAGTGTAGTCGAAGTATGCTAGTTCGATTTCTAAATGGCATTTGACTCTGTGAACCATAGGTACCTTCTGCACAAACGAAGTATGTGTGGCGTCACAGGTGAACTACATCGATCTTTAGCAGCTTCCTAACTAATCGCGCTAACTATGTAAGAAATGCAGGGTTGTGCTTAGAGGAATCACTGATTCTCAGTGGTGTGCATCAAGGATTGGTCCACTACTTTTTCTTATTTTTGTAAGCGACCTGACTGCCTGCTTGAGTTCACACTGCTTCCTGTTTGTTGATGATATTGAGATCCTGGGAACCGAAAGTACAGATACGCTTATTTCAGATTTAGAAAAACGTAATCGAGTGGACGAAGACCTGGGACTTGCCACTAAACTTGAGGAAGAGTTGTGTTCTGACGACTGATTCAGCGACAACACAACTAGAAGTCGGCGAAGGAAATAGCAAATAGCTGATGCTCAAAAAGTGAAGGTTCTGGGCATTTCTATAACAAGCGATTTTAAGTGGGCTACTCGATGTGCCGAAGCTGCAAACAAGGCTCGCAGAGAATTGTTCAGAATTCGCTCAGCGTTATCTTTCCGGAAACCTTCAATTTTCATTCCCTTATGCAAAGTACTCGTGCGGCATCACTTGGAATACTACGTTCAATCCCGGGCACCGTATTTAAAAAGAGATATAGCATATCTCGGAAGGGTCGAGCGTCTTGCAACTAGGATGGTTGAGGGTCAGACATGTATAAACTACGAGGCAAGACTTAAGGACCTCGGTTTGTTCTCACTAAAGAGACGGCGACTAGAGGTGACCTAATAGAAGCCTTCAAGATTCTAAAGTGTCTTACGGGTGATAATATTACCGAAATCCTTAAACTTGCCTCTAAAGCAGCTACAAGGGGTAATTCTATGAAACTTCTTATGAGCAGGCCCATGTTGCTAGCACGTGGGCACTTTTTCAGCAACCGTGTTGTCAATTTCTGGAACAAGCTCCCAGATTGTATTGTAAGCCTCCCGAATGTGTTAAGCTTTGATAGGAAATTAGACGTTAAATGGTCTATCATATATCCGCACATTGTTTAATAAATACAAAAAAACGTATTTTACATTTTTTTTCATATCTGTCCAAGCCTGGGCAACCTGACAGCAAATAAGCCCACATGCAGTCTATGACTGTGTTTCACTTTGCCTCGACTAGGCTAGAGATTTCATACACCAAACATTGTCCACGCATATTATTGCATTGTTTCCTGAATAGCCGACCCCTCACCGTGCTGGTGAAGAGAAACCCTACCTAACTTTCCAGTTATCCGGAAACAAGAACGTGTAAAAAGTACGAACTGCGTACTCCATATCGAAGTACTGGGTGCTCAACCGCATACCGTCGAAAGAAATCTGTGCGCGTGATTAACTTTTAGCCACCTTCAGCCCTGTGCAACTTGAACTTGAACTGCCGAGCGGAATGTCGAACAGGTTAGCCAGGTAACCCGTCCACCCAGGCAAGCTACCACTCTCAAGGTGGCAAATGTAGCTGGAACCTCCAAGAGGCGTACTAAGACCAGTAAGGTCAGTACACAAAACGGCAACATTCGGTTATTGCCGGTTCACCTGTGCTGGACACAATTATTCAGGAATTGAATGGTTTGCGTTAGCAAATCGGAACACTGCACAGCGATTCCTCTGCTCCGAAATCTAGAACTAGAAATGTACTAGTTTTTTGAGCGAAACCGTTCATTAAGGAATCTAATTCTCGCAGAGATCTTGATTGCATGTGTATAAATGACCTATTTTCGAATAGTAGGTATGAAGCCAATCACTCCCACAGTGCGAATCCACCGTGTAGGAAGATGGGGAATGGGTTACAGCCCTCGAACAATCCTGGTTGAAATCAATTACCAGGCGAATCGGGATGCATTCCTGGCTAAGGCTGAGCATATCGCCAACTCAACGCCAGATAAACTCCAGGTGAATATTGACAACCTTCCGTCCTGGATTAGGCAAACTTCTTCTGATTCTAATAGGAGAAGCTTAGCAATGAAAACATCGGTTAGTCTTTAACCGGATGCAGCGCAAAACGCTATTCAGTCACAGACGGGTATACCGAACCTCACTTCGCCACTAGTATTGCTGTTCGACTCAGATAACGTTTATTGTATTAGCGCAATTGACGATGGCACCCGAGCAGGTCACTTCGGTTGTTGCTTCTCTTCTATGGATGCTGTCTCAATGGTCAGGCAACGGTCCGCTACCTTACCGCAAGAGGCTGCCGAAACTGATGCTACTGCTCTAAGTAGCACGCCAAAATTTGTGAAGCTCCCTCGGGTGCTTCGACAGAGGGCCAAACCGGATTAGTTTCAGAAACACGAAAACCCAGTGTATGCAGCATAAGGAATAAGTTGACTGAACTTTCTTTCTGCGCGGCTCAGTTACACCCAAAAGTTATTGCGCTTCCTGATACCTGGCTGTCTGCTATTGACAAGGTGCCGGTAAAAATTCAATTCAACTAATTTCAATTTGAATGGACTAAAAAGCATATAGCTTAACAAAAAACCACAGAATAATATATGAATTACGAATAACATGGGTAAAAAACGGGATTTGTTTGCTTACTAAGCAGTTCAGTAATCAAGTATCGATCCATAGCACGAAAACTGTTTCAAAAGTTCAAAGCTTTTATGGTGTAAAATATATAGGTTCATATTTCGGATTGGTCGACATGAAATTGTCCAAATTCGATTTGAATATATCCAAGTTAGGTGAATGTGTCACATTACAAGGTAGGGAGTTCCAGGTAAACCATACACGTACAGAATAAAAATAACTTCGATAGTTTCGTCTCGAGTCGGGAATAAGTCCTGTAGATTCGTGACTCCGAATGGTTCTCGGTAAAAGTCGCTTGAATAGTTTATTTAGAGGATGGTTGGGGTATGCAGTATATTGAACATAAGAATCAAATCACCTCTAAGACGGTGGTAACGGGAGTCGAATAGATTGAGACTTGCAATACGATCTTCGTATTGTTTGTGCTTTAAACCGCGTACGAGCTTGATGGTCGATTTTATATTCTTGCATGAGGCTGATGTCCTTCTGTAGCCAGGTGACCTCGTTCCTCAACAGACGATATGAGTCCTAATTATATAGCATCAGATTATGGACATATTATCTCCATGCATCGTTACGTGTCTTAATCCACTTCCGTGTACGGCTTCTCAATGTGAAGGTAATTCGTTTATTCAATGTCTTGGGCACAAATTTGGAATGTAGTTTTATTTTAACACACAGATTTTCTATTAAGTTTACCCAAGAACGATGCACGTCCGCGGTGTCTGGTTTCCAGTCAGAAATCGTTCGAAGAGCATTGTGAGGACTTCCAATATCCAGTTGTAGTTTTGTTTTGTTGATGTCATTCATTCTTCCGGCTTGACAAACAAAATGGAATAGGAGAACCAGGTGGTCGCTAGAACCCAATAGAGTTTCGTATCCGAGATTTTCGACGACGTGTTCCTAACTCGTTAGTATTAGATCCAGGACGGATGGCATGTGACCTTCTATATATTTAATGTTATCAAATATGTGGTTATGAAAGGATTATTTGAGATCAGTTCTTGCAAGGCATCGTCGAGCAAATTCGTCGAAAGAGCGTTTTTCTTCATCAAGTTTGGAAGGTTGAAATCTCTCATAACTAGGAGTGGCGTTTGAAATCTGAAAGCCAGAATTCGAATTTTCTGGAGTAGTTCAACATTGTGCGCGTCGCTTGCGCTTGAAGCCCGATAAATCACGTCAACAATGCAGTCCTCTCCAGTTGTCAGCTTAATTGAGCACCACAGAGTATCCAGTACACGTAGGTCAATATCGTCAATTTCTCTGCATGATAACTGTTGGTTGTAGTAAAGTGTTACGTCACCGCCACGTCCCGTACGGTCTTGACGGAGGAGAGACATTCCTCTCAATTCCAATTCATTGTCTGATAAATGAGGTTCAAACCATGTTTCGGTAATTGCAACTAAGTCGGGTGAGTGCTGTATACATACAGTATCAAGCTCCTGTATTTTCTTTCTTAGACACTGCGCATTCGTATGGATGCACTTTATGGTTTTATGGGTTGATGATGGACAATGTGAAAGATTAGTTTAAGTTCCAGGTTGTGATATGTTTGGCAAAGATTTAGGGTTGGTACACATAAATTCAATCCGGTTCACAGTGCACAGCTGAGGCGTTAAAGTCGTTTCTACTTTTCCGACTCAGTGTGAGTCGGAGCACATATGAGTGGATTCGCCGACCCACAATTGGTCGGCTGCTCCACGTTTTTTTGTCTTAGGTGCATTTGGTAGCGAAGTCATTTCAGGAACAATAGTTTTCGTATTTTTTATGTCCAATACAGCCCGAATACGAATTTCAGGAGGTGCAAATTTTCGGCATTAATACCCAGCTTCCAGTATTCTGTCCTTCATCTCATCTGTGCGAAATGATATTTGGAGAGGAGGAGGATGATGCGTTTCTTTTTTTCGGTACTACAAATTACCGTTAGATCTTAAATGTTTGTCTTTTTGGGGGTTTAGTGTTCAAACTCTTCGGTCTAAGCTTATGCACATCTTTCGATAATTCAGCAGTATCATTCACTTGACCACAGATCTGATTCGCAGACCCATCGGTCGTATCGAGCTGTTGAAAGGGACTTTGGTCGATTTCTGGAGAAATCAGAGTTTCCGTAGTAGCTAGCGCTTCCCTGTAAGACTTGCGGTTAATGAGGTTAGGGACTGCGTTTAGAACTGGTTTCAGCGCTTTCTGACACGCAAATCTTCGGAAAGACTCTAACGTGTTTTCAAGCCGTTTAAGGTTCGCCTCTACAGCGAACATGCGTCTTTCCATAATTGAATCAGAGTTTTCGGCTCTTGATAAATCACTATTTACTTTCAATCTGCATGGATTACATATATAGCAAATGCCTGGTAATTTTTCATTGTTAATTAGAGTCACAGATTCGGGTGATAAATACTTTTCACAGTTCGCATGAATAGCAATTGAACACAAGTAACATTTAACTTGACGCGATCTGGGACTTACCAACTTTTGACAAAGTTTGCACTTTTTACAAGCCTCGTCGTCAGGTCCGTTTAAGGTCACGTCAGGTCCGTTTAAGGTCACGTTGTCGGTCATTGTTACAATTTCGCGAGATCGGTCGATACACTGGGCGAAGCGGTCGATTATCGATCGGTGTCTCTCGGTGGAGTGCAAGAACGAGTGGATGCGATGCAGTGCAATCCAACGGACAGTAAAATGGCGTACACTTTCACGCAAAGGCTGTTCTGTGAGATTTGATCCGACAGTGTTGGAATAACCGACAATAACTACCGAATAGCGAGTTCTTCCTGATGGTATCCGAGTTGTTGCGTTATTCTGGATTGAAAGCAATGTTGCACGCGTATGAAATGTTGGGTAGAAACTGGAAGTTTTGATTTTCAAGAATTCGCGTTTCTCCGACGTGAATGTAGTATATTCCGAATGAAAAGGTTGAGTCGAGTTCAATGATATAAGAACCGTCTAGATCCGTCAATAGAGCGAGCAATAAGATCCAAAAGTATGCGAGCACAAATTTGTACGTCCACACCGTAGCCTTTCTCGGTTACGGCAATCACGTCTGGTGAGTGTGTGGTAGTTAATTCAGTCAGTTCGTGTAGTTTGTTTGTCAAGCATTAGGCATTCATATACAAACAATTGACAGTCGATGTTGACAGCAAAGACGGTTCATGTGATAAAATTATTGGGGCGGCTCGGCCTGAGTCGGTGGGTAGGAAATTTTCCTCGTCGACTCCGGTTGAGTCGGCCGAATTCCGTTTTCTCCGCCAGTTTTGGATTTTCCACTTTGTTCAGTATTTAGACTTTCGGTGTCATCCTTGTTATCAGTGGTTTTAAGTCAACTAGGAAGAATTTTAATCTCTAGGGGCAAATTGTATCGAAATTGCTTCCAATTTTTAAGAATGGCATCAGCCATACTGTTTGTCAGCAGATTCATTTTTAGAGGGCGCGGAGCTATATCTTCGTATTTCGGTGACATCGGGATCCCAAAGTTATTGATAACAGTCGTCTTACTCGTTTAGATAGCGTCAATAATAATTTTCCATTTTTGAAATATGGTTGTTAAAGTTACACTTTGTATCTGGACTATCAGCTGCTACAGGTACGTTCAGGATTATAGGACTACGACTGTCGAGGTCGTTTACCTTCCCAGTGTTCCAATTTATTGCCGATTTTGACCGTTCTGACCAGGGTATATCAACAAAGATACGTGGTGTGTATTCTTCACCGTCTCGTAACAAGTGTGCAGATCAAAGTACATCTTCTAGCTCTTTTTCACTTAGCAACACTACCTTAAGCAATCTTGGTTTATGTTGATGCGGCGCTGTGGGTATTGATTCTTATTGAGAATCAAGGACATTCCCCAATATGGAGTTACGCGCAAAATCCCGAGTATTTCAGAACCAACGAGGTCGCGCTTGGTTTGAAAACGGTACGTGATTGCCAAATATTTCATAATTACGAAAACGTTTATTTTATATCTCTCACTCTTTTGAATATTATTATATCTATACTATTTGAAATATGTATACTAAAACACCTATCTCGAAACGAATTAATTTACGTAAAATCCCCAAGACCAACAAATGCTCCGTATACTTAGATCAGAACACTTCCGTTATTTTGAATAAATTACGGAAGTTAGAATCCGAATTAAATGAAATTCGAAAAAAACAACTCTTTTGTTACACAGGTTTGCAAGACATTACAACCATTGACTATCCTCTTGGATGATAATTCAAATATCGACAAGGATATACTTCAACGAACTAATAAGTTCGTTGAATCAATTGTTACTGAAATTTGTCAAAGAGACTTAAGATCTAAAAATGTTATTCTGTTCAATATAGACGATAGATATCATTTACAAGATTTAAAAACTACTATCTGCTCATCTTATGGCTTCCCATTTGACTGCGTTTCGCTAAAACGCTTGAGAAAATTTAGGCCTTCGAGGTCTTGCCCAATCCTATTAGAACTGAGTGACAAATGCCTGGCATCACACATTTTAGCCCATAAGGATGTTTTGAAATCGATTCCAAGATTTGAAAATGTATTTTTTAAACCTGATCTAACGCCAATGCAACGGAGAACTAGGTTCCATAAGCGTACCGTTACTACTCCATATTCCACCGAATCTTCCAACAATGGAAAAGAAACGATGGAAATTGAGATTTGAGGGGGTGCCACAAGAGTTGAATGCGCCTCCAACTTCACCTTCTTCTGTGAATAATTCAACACAACCTACTATTTCACCCAAAATTCCAACTAAAATTATTACATCCCCTCACTTGAGAAAAAGAACCATCTTACCGAAGTTTCGACAAACTAGTGCGTTATTGCCTGCACCACCTCCTTTCAGGAATTCTTCAACTTTTGACAATAGAAATACTCGGAACTTTAATTGTCGTATAATGCCTTATCCATTAGATCGGAACTTGGCATGGCAATTCCATCGACCAAGTCCGCAATAACCGAGCCCATTTTCGAATTCATCACACCACTGTTTTAACATATTAGCTGGTCCCCGACACTAATTTTCCAATTAATCATTTGACATTACTTTACTATGTTCCCTGATTAAGTATGGGAAATTTTCAAATCTCCACAAAAGGCTTTTAAACCTAAACCAAAATGCTCAATAATAATCAAATACATAATATGCCATTTTCTGATCATAGCCCTTCATCTCTTAGATTTATTCTTATCAATGCTCGATCCATAACTAACAAGATATTAGCTTTACGTTAATATCTTCTCTCTAATCCCGCTGATATTATTCTTATAACTGAATCTTGGACAAAAAGGAACAATCAGACTGTGAACTTCTGATTCCAAACTATCACATTTTTTAGAAAAGACCGCGTTTCAAAACGTGGAGGTTGCCTTGTTTATGTTCACT
>JACCGJ010011456.1:0-25925 GCA_013407085.1 Atriophallophorus winterbourni | reverse complement strand
GAGCATATCTCGGTTAACTCCGCTAATTGGTTAGAAAGGCTTTGCGCATTTGTATGTAAACATCTTATAAAGTTTGTACTGGTCAAATTATGAAAGGTTATGAATGGGCCGACACGGTTAGAGTCGGAATCAGACAATAACGAATGTCACTTTTTTGGAGCGAAGCGAAGTGCGAAGCGAATTTTCGAAAAGCCCTAACTGCCCTTCGCAATGGCGAATAGTATCAAAGCGAATATCCGATGTGCACTTCGCAATGGCGAAGCGGAGCGAAGCTTCGCACTTCGCCATAACGAATATTAGCGAATAATCTTCGCTCAACTTCGATGTCACCCAAAAAATTCGTTTTCGACAAAAAACCTTGCTCTAAATTGCTATAATTCGCTAATATTCGTTTAAATTCGCTATTCTTCGCTGAAATAAAACGAATTCCGAAATAAATTATTTTTTGACCATGAAAGAACTTTTATTTGACAAGGGAGGAGCTTTTCATGAGCTTTGGAATTGGAAATATACAAAACCTTGTTCTCTCAAAGGAAATTAGGCTCCTCCTCTGACTCGGTCTCTGAGACCGGGGTTCTGGACCTGGACCTGGTGCCGGAACTGGTCCGGCTGCCTCCAGTCAGAGGGGAGTAGGCCCCCGCCGTGAGCTCCTGGGTGTCGACAAACTCAGGTACCCCTGGTTGGAGCCGCTGGTCCACATGTCACTGGTGAATCCAACTCCCATGAGGTTGGCCAGGTCCTTGGCGAGCTTCTTCTCCATGGCTTCCTCGACATTCTTGAAGAGGAGGGTACAGATATGCCTGGAGAACATGATCTGCCTGGGGATGTTGATCTTCGGGTCCAGCGACTGAGAATACCTGGAATAATAGCGAAGGTAATAGCGATATATACCAAATTATAGTGATTTTTAATCGAAAAATAGCAATATATAACAAAGTATAGCGAAGTTTAAGCGAAGTATAGCAAAGTAAAATCGAAATTATCTTTCAAGTAAGAAGGTAACAACTTGTAATTGTAAATTTGTCATTTTAAATACCTGATAAAGTGGCGATTCTCCACATGGCTGAACGAAAGGTTGGCACCGGCAAGGTAGGCCATAATCTCCAGGTTGGTCCTCGGCTGGAGAGGACTCTTCGGGTTGTACTTCTTGGGAGCGCTGGCGCTGCCGCCGGACATGTAGTACTGGGTGATCGGGGTCACTGAGAGCCTTCTTGAAGAGCTTTTGGATGACTCCCCGATCTTGACTCGCCCAGAGCTGGACTGGGACTGCTGCTGCTTCTTCTGGAAAAGAAAAGAAAGAAAAACAGTTGAGCTTCATTTCCAACAAACTATTGCAAAGTATAACGATGTTAATGCACAGTATTTGGAAGTACTAAGCGATCTATAACAAAGTATATGGCGAGTTATTGCGAAGTATAGCAAAGTTTAAACGAAGTATAGCGAAGGTTGCGTCAAACTGAGTCTAACTCACCTTTTCAGTCTCCAACTTGGCCTTCTGGTTCAGAAACTGCTTAGAAACGTCCGGATGCTTCGACATGATGTGGCCGACCATGCCTTGGGGGGTTCCCTGAGGCCGGGCAATGGACTGGCCACAATCCTCGACTTGGCAAAGAGCTCGAGCTTCTCTTTCCTTCGCACCTTTCTTCACAGCCTCCTTCTTGAAGAAGTTCCAGATCGGTGATCTGGTAGGCTTGTGCCGGTAGGTGGTGTGATGAAAGTCGTCATCATCATCATCATCTGACGGCGGCGGAGACCTCTTTCTGGAGGATTGGGGGTCCACGGGTCTTTGGACGGCAGCTTGACCTTGAGGGTCGGGCTCCTCTTGGACTTCTTGGCCGAGGCCGAGTCTTTGTCCTTGTCCGACTTGTGGTGCGTCTTCGGGGGGCTCATGATGAGACTATGATGAGACAATTAAATTTTCATCCTATTTATAGTCCTCCAACCACGAACGCAAAAGAAACAAACGCCCAGGCAAGGCGGCAAGCACCCACGCAGAGCGGCAAACACCCAAGCAGATCAAAACACCCACGCCCTTCGCATCCGGCCACACACCTACGCGAATACATTTAAAATATTAAAGTACAAAAAAGTACAACCCTTTGTCTACTGACGGTAACTCTAGTTACCACCTCAAATGTTAGCTTATAGCAATTAAACAAGCAGTCGGTTGCTCAGTAGCTTACCTCGGCACATTCAGTCACCATCGGAGTGCACTTGTCTGGCGGTGTCTGTCATCTGATCCTCGCAGGACTCTTTTTAGAGCCAGTCGAGTGTCAACAAGTGTCAACATCAAAAACAATTCCCGCAGACAAAGGGTTAAAATATTAAAGTACAAAAATGAACACGTCGCTTTTAGCGAAGACTTCGCTGATATTCGTTTACGGCGAAGTTTGAACTTGCACTTCGTTTTAACCGAAGCGAAGTATATCGACTTTTTTACCGAAGTTTTTTTGCCCTTCACCATGGCGATAGCGAAGCGAATATTCAACAATATTCGCTTCGCTTTAAATCCCAAATCGAAGTATTCGTTATTGTCTGGATGTGCTGCATCCCATCAAATAGCTTCGCCGCTTGGTTGTAATGTTCACCCAATGATTCGATGTATTTACGCAGCAAGGGTACCCACACTGGGTTAATTTATTCTACCGTTGGATGGATGTAATTATTTATTATGTGGGGAAGCGTTTTAGGAGTGAACCGCCCTAATATACTTCTCAGCGTTCCTAAGATACCGATGGACTATGTGAAGACTTTCTGTTAATGACTATTAGGTTTTAGGTTATTAGTAATCCAGATAACGAGATCCTTCTTAGCCGTGGACCAAGTCAGGTTTTTATGACCAAGATTACATGTATGCTCGTATTGCCATCCACGTTGTAACATTTTAAATTTACTTATGCTAAAAGCATCTGATTTAGTTGAGACCGGTGATACAGAGCATCCAAATCCTATGCAGCATCAAACAATCTTTAATCGATTGAATTTGGTTCAAAAGAGAATTAGAATCATTTCCATTCACTCTTCCCATGATTGAACTGTTTGCCTCTGAAAGTAAGTGGGAAGGTAAAACTTCGTTCCCCCCTATCAACCTCCATCTGTAGCGGTATGGGCTTACAAAAATCTATCAGAGATTACAAAAATAATAGCTACAATGTTGTATAAAAATATACAGATAGAAAATTCAAAATAACTCACCGAAGGCTGAAGTGAGTTGAGCAAGGAAATTGTGATGGGAAGGATACTGATTCTCCACGATGTCGAAGATTCCGAGTACGAACAGTAATGCAGGAATTGACTTGATTAAATCCGTTAAGATGGAAGTTCAGTTCATGTAACGAATAAAGTAGCAAGCTCGCTAAAATGGAGGTATATCCGTGAGCGTTAATGATTCTCACAGTCCAAAAAATCACTGCAGTCAGTCCAGACAGTTGCAAACAAGTTCTCACACAATCGGCTCAGACACAGCGAGAGAGAACGAACCGCGCTGGTTAGATTCAAAACGTATATATTGTCGAGGTCACAATAATTAACAATTGCAAATAGCAAAATGAGGGAAATACAACAATACTTCCCTCCTAGAGCGTACAATAGGCTCGAAATATCACTCACGCTCATAGTCATTCAGATGCTGTGGGAACCTGACGCGCCTACCACTGCGACTCGCAACCGTAGGAACAGGCTCAACGGGTAATGTAGCATCGGGTGTGGGAACGGGCTTTGAATTCAGTTGAAAGCTGTCGGAGTGTGATGCGGAGGTTGTTGGCTGGGGCAAAACGTGGGAAGATTGTTCAACAAAGGAAGGCTTCAATCGATCAACTGAAACGGTATCACGGCGACCGTTGATGTCTAACACGAAATGTTTGTCTTGGCGTGAGATGACTTGATGTGGACCATGATAACGTGGTTGCAATGATTTGCTTATGGTATCACGACGCACAAAGACGAAGTCGCACGTATCTAAGTCGGGGTGTTTATAGATTGAAGGCGTGGAAGTACGAGGAGGTTGGTATCGTAAACGAGAAACAAAATTGCGTAAACGGGAAATGAGGTCAGAAACGGGTGGAAAATGTTTAAGAGGACTGACAAAATCACCAGGCAATGATAAGGATGAACCGTAAACCAATTGTGCGGGAGAACATTTTAAATCTTCTTTAATGCATGTACGTAATCCAAGAAGGACAAGTGGAAGGTTTTCAGCCCACTTACTCGGGTCAACTTGGCAGGCTAAAGCGGCTTTCAATTGTCGATGGAATCGTTCAACTAAACCGTTAGCAGATGGGTGATATACCGTAGTGCGAATATGTTGGCAACCAAGGAATGCTGAGAGATCACGAAATAGAGAAGATTGAAATTGAGCTCCACGATCAGTGGTAACGATAGCAGGTGCACCGAAGTTTGCTACCCAATGCTGAATGAAAGCACGAGCAACAGACTCTGAAGAAATATCAGAAATAGGAACGGCGATGGGCCATCGGGTATACCGGTCAACAGCAGTCAAAATGTAGGTGAAGTTGTTTGAAGAGGGAAGAGGACCAACTAAGTCTAGGTGAACATGCGAAAAACGAGCTTCGGGGTTTGGAAACTGTCCGGGACTAGTAGTTGTATGTCTATGAACTTTATTACGTTGGCATTGAATGCAGGATCTTGCCCACTGGCGAATATCCTTATTCATGCCAGGCCAAACAAAACGTGACGAAATCAACGCAGTAGTTGCACGAATTCCAGGGTGAGAAATCGAGTGAAAATGATCAAAAATGGCTCTGCGAAGAGAAAAGGGGATAAATGGACGTATGGTATGATTGGAAGTGTCACACAAAATGGTTTTTTCTGAGAAGGGCAAAGGCATGGGTGTCAGTTTGATAGACTGGAGAGAATCAGCTTCAGACGAAAAATCTTCACGACGTTGCTCTGCAGCAATGGTTTCTAGGCTAACATTGGCCGGAATAATGGCATCTACTCCTGGGGGAGATAGACAGTCTGCGACAACATTCGAAGTACCGGAAATGTCCCGAATGTCTGTCGTAAACTGTGAGATGAAATCAAGTTGTTGGATTTCACGAGGAGAATGTCTGTCATGGCGAGATCGGATTGCATATACCAGAGGTTTGTGATCCGTTAGCACGGTAAATGTATGACCCTCTAACAGATGACGAAAATGTCGGATGGCGAGGTACATAGCAAGAAGTTCTCGGCCGAATGCGCTGTAGTTCGATTGTGTCGGTGGAAATTTTTGAGAAAAAAATGATAATGGTTGCAAGTCATTATCTATGAGTTGCTGAAGAACTGCTCCAGCTGCAAAATTAGAGGCGTCTGTAGTTAGAATGAGTCGGGTAGTGGGATCAGTATTCAAATGAATAAGGGCAGTTGCATTGCCAATAGCTTTTTTTGATGATTCGAATGCAGTAAGTGCTTCCAAGTCGAAATATAATTCTTTCTTTGATCCACGTAACAGGTTGGTCAGCGGATAAAGCACGTTTGAGCAATGAGGCAAAAAACGACGGTAATAGTCCATCATACCGAGAAAACGTTGCAACTGTTCAATGGAAGTGAGGATAGAAAAATCCTTCATGGCAGCCACTTTAGATGCTGAGGGGGTGATTGAGTGAGCATCAATGTGATGTCCAAGAAACTCAAGACAATTTACACCAAGGAGACATTTTGAAGGGTTGATGTTGAGTCCGAAATCAGAAAAACGTTCAAAAACAAGTGATAGATGACATTTTGTGTTCTTCTGGCGAGGAACTAGCGATTAAAACATCATCTATGTAGACAAAAACAAAATCGAGACTTCTGACGACATGATCCATGAAACGCTGGAATGTCTGTGCTGCAATACGTAAGCCAAATGGCATGCGAACAAATTCGAAGAGACCAAAAGGAGTAGTGATGGCAGTCTTCTTGATATCGCATTCGGCAATGGGGATGTGATGATATGCACGCACAAAGTCGATTTTAGAAAACATTGTTTTACCGTAATGATTAGAAGAAAAATCATGAATGTGTGGGATAGGATAACGGTCTGGGACGGTATGGGCGTTGAGTGCACGATAGTCACCGCATGGTCTCCAATCACCTGTAGATTTCTTTGGAACAAGATGGAGAGGGAATGACCAGCAGCTGTTGGACGGACGAATTATGCCAAGCTGAAGCATGTGTTCAAATTCGGCCTTTGCTGCTTCCAGTTTGTCGGGAGCTAAACGGCGTGGACGTGCAGAAACGGGCAGACCTGTTGTATCAATCGAATGAACCACATCGTGTTCGACAGTTACGGAGTCGGACGATGGGTGTGTCAATTTAGGAAATTTATCGAGGATGTTATTAAAACAACCAGAGTCAGTTGGAGGAGAAAGGTGTATGCCAACTGATTAAATGGATGATGAGTTGCAGGAGACTGATAGGGTTGTGATGCTGTCTAGTAGTTTTCGGTCTCTTAGATTGACCGTAAGGCCGAAGGATGACAAAAAGCAGCTACAATAATGGGATACTGGGTGTCAGCAATAACAAAAATCCACGGAAAATGGCGTCGAAGGCCCAAGTCAAGTGTAAGGCATTTACGACCGTATGTTTGAATGGCGCTTCCATTTGCAGCCTGCAGAGAAATGGCGTAGCATATGCTTTATCGTTTTCTGACAGATAGTGGAACTACACTGATCGCAGCACCGGTGTCAATGAGGAAACGGAGAGAGGTTGATGGATCGCGAATAAATAGTAGACGACTTTGAGAAGAATTGCCAACTGCAGCCGTCGTCTTTACTGAGTGGCCTGCAAGTTTTCCGATGGAGAATTTGATGACACGTAAGCACAAGGCTTGGTGCACTTACGAGCTGCATCACCGTAACGTTTCTGATACCAGCAGGTTTCCGGATCGTTTTGGGGACGCTGGAATGATGAGTGACGGGATCATGACCCTGAGCGATTGTGAAACGTTCTATGCGGTTTAGAATGGTGCTGTCGGGAGAGTGGAATTAACTGCTGTATTAGGACTTCGAGTTTATCTATTCGCTCTCCCATTAGTGCGTTAGTGTCACGAGACTGTCTGGAAATCGGGGCAACAGTTATAGGTGAATCGGCTAAAATCTTGTCTGCTGCATCTGCGAGTTCTTCTAAGGGGACGGAAGAATTAAGTGCAGCTAGAATTTGCGGTACGTTCGATGGTATGTTTTTTAACCAGAGTTGACGAAAAATCGCCTCATCCATCTTTCGTTCACCAAGAAGTTGGCGCATGTGTCGAAGAAGCTGTGAAGGCTTTCTGTCGCTGAGTTCAATTTGAGAGAAAAGTTTATCAAATTTTCATTGCTCATAGACTCCAGTTCTGGAAATTATAGCTAACTTAAGAGTGTCATACGGGGAGTCTTCTGGAACTGTATGAATCAATTCACTCACTTCCTCAGCAATATCGATTGGTAGTGATTGAACAATGTGAGAATACATAGCAAGCTGAGACTTAACGTTACGGGTTCGAAAAATGGCTTCGACTTGACCAAACCATAGAAGAGGATTCGAAATGCTAAAACTTGGTAAACTAACAATAGAAGAGACAAAAGCGACTTCGGAATCAGACATTATGTATAAAAATCGAAATTTAAGAATGAGAAAAGTTGTGCGAAAGCAGATGAATAACTGTGAGGATAAACAGTTAGAAAAAGTTCATCAATTTGTAGACGTTGGAGTCACCAATTTGTAGCGGTATGGGTTTATAAAAATCTATCAGAGATTACAAAAATAATAGCTACAATGTTGTATGAAGATATACAGATAGAAAATTCAAAATAACTCACCGAAGGCTGAAGTGAGTTGAGCAAGGAAATTGTGATGGGAAGGATACTGATTCTCCACGATGTCGAAGATTCCGAGTACGAACAGTAATGCAGGAATTGGCTTGATTAAATCCGTTAAGATGGGAGTTCAGTTCAGGTAACGAATAAAGTAGCAAGCTCGCTAAAATGGAGTTATATCCGTGAGCGTTAATGGTTCTCACAGTTCAAACATTCACTGCAGTCAGTCCAGACAGTTGCAAACAAGTTCTCACACAATCGGCTCAGACACAGCGAGAGAGAACGAACCGCGCTGGTTAGATTCAAAACGTATATATTGTCGAGGTCACAATAATTAACAATTGCAAATAGCAAAATGAATGAAATACAACAATTTAATTTATTTAAAGTTGTCAAAGGATTAAGTTGTCTCGAATTCGATGACTTGTTTCGGTTCTCTCCTTTGGTTGGTACACGAGGGCACAGACTTAAGCTAATAAATCAGTAATCCAGGCTCGAATCCAGAACGCATTTCTTTAGCCTGCGTATAGTGAACCCGTGGAACTCACTTCACGCGGAACTAATCTCGGCAACTTCAGTAATTGCGTTCAAAAATGGGCTGGACGAACGGTGGCAGGTGTTTTTTCCGAAGCATTATTCTTAAGACTGAATCCCTCCATATTTGTGGTCAAAACCCAAAAAATATTTGGAAAATCATTTTGAAACACAACTGCGTATATTTTTCATTTTTTTTAATTTGTTGAAATAAACGGCTGCCCATCGTCTTCTCATTCGATTGCACATGCAACATGCATTAACTCTCTCACCTTTCGGTGATGAGACCTCTCCTATCTTCCATTCACAGTTACGCACTTCTGTGTTAATTACGAATCAATCCTGGTAGTGGCAGGTATTTTAAAAGAATACCTCCGAAAGAATCTGTTTTAATCCATATGGTGCGAAAATTGGGTATCGAGCAGCAAGTGATTTTGCAACCAGCCGCTCCGGTAGCCATGCGTAACAAGGCGGTTCTCTGTCGACCTTTGTCCATGTGCCGTAAGACTCAGGTCTCAGTTGTGCGGATAGACAAGGCCCAGGCTAACGGCTCGCTATCTGCTGAAGGAGTCGAGGAGCTGGCTAGGAAAGCCAATCTAGAAAAGGATGTTGAAAACGTGACAGAACAAGTGGAGGAAGGCGTGAACACGCCAGCTGAAGAGCCTGTCCAACCAGCGAGAAGAAAAACGTTAGAAATGAGTGTCTCCACCGACGAGTTATTCTCTTTCACGGGAGAGTGTTCCCAAACAGAACCGCACGAAGAACCCACAGAACCAACACCCAAGATTCAATTCATACCAATTCCCTTTCCGGTTCCTATTTTCGTCCCAACTCCGGTGCATCTCTACGCTCAACCGGTCCCATACACATTGCCTTTCCCGCTGCCTTGCCCCATTCCATTCCCGTTTATCCCGAAGAATTTGTCCATTTTTGGCGAGCAAGCGACATCTGCGAGTTTGACCGAGAGTGAAGTTGCGATGGAATTTGACAATGCGGTCCCCGTGCGATCCAGTGCTTTGGTCCCGCTCGATGCCATTCTACCTCAACTGGTGAATAGCATAGACTCGGGGACGGTAGTGCCTGACGAGCAGTCTAATCAATTAGTTATTGGTTCGGAACCGGTGGCCACAGAAGAGACGACTGCTACCACGTCAACATCAGAGACTTCACTAAAACGCCCTGCTTCTCCTCTGTCTTCTGTTTCTGCGGCTCAACCGGGAATTACCACTGTAGAATCCGAACCAGCTGTTGACACACCTGCTCCGTTGACCCAACCAGAAATCACCTCCATTGCAAGTTCAGACAGCCTGGCGCCAACTCTCGTGGTCGAGCCACCGGTCAAAAGACCGAGGCATGACATGGTCACATCGGACGCGAACTATCGTCTAAAGTTCTCATACGGTACCAACGCTTGGCGTCATTGGATTCAACAAAAGCTCGCCCAGTCCAATTTATCCGGGACCGAATATGTACACTTACAACCGGAACTGTTGAGCATCTCGGAGAGCGATCTGAGCCGTGCTCTTAGCCAGTTTGTGCGGGAAGTGAGAAAACCGAACGGAGAACGCTATGTGGCCGACTCGGTTTTCTACCTGTGTCTTGGTATTCAAGAATATCTGAACGAAAATGGTCAATCGGTTAACATCTTTGGCGGCCCCGTCTTTTCCGATTTCACAAAGGCGTTGGATGATATTCTGGCTAATTTCCAACCTCGTATCAATGCGGACGGTCTACTTGTTTGCCGGATTGAGGAAGAACACTTGTGGGTATCTCGACAACTAGGTCATCATACACCGGAAGTTCTACTCTTCAGCATTTTGTACTTTAACACCAAACTGTTGGGATTCCGGCATGGGACGGATCATAGACGACTGGCATTTTGGCAGTACCAGTTTATCGATGAACCCAAAGAGAATACTGCTGTGCTGTGCCATTTGTCAGGCGGTTTTTATGGCAGCCCAGAAGCCGATGTCGCTACTACCTATACGGTTCTCTGCCGCGTATCAGTGCATGAGTATTCAACAAAGCTTCCATGGGCATCATTGCCCCATCACCGCTCTGTGTTTGGATCTTTATCCAAAAACGCTTATCGTTTCTGCCAATGTACTTACGTTACGTGACAGCGGCACAAGCCATTTGATTCGCACGTTTACCTTGCAATCCCACGCAATCATTCATGATATCAGATGTGTAAAAGTTCCCAGTGATTTCGCACCGGTTGGAGATTGCTCTGTGGTTGCTGTTTCAGGCTCCCGCTTCTTTTGCATTTTAACCATCGATCACACATATGACAACTTCATCGAAACAGTTTCTGAATATCGTTGTGACAACATAATCAGCTGTTAGATCACATTCGCTTCCGGAAATGTTTGAGTTATTTTCATTTCAGCCACATCTAATTCTTGGATTTACTGTGGTGATAATACTTTGACGTTTGGACCGGAATAGTCAATTGCCAAGCTGGGGAGAATAGTTTCCAATTCAATCGAAGAATTATTGTGAGTGGTTACCTTTTTACTTTTTACATATATATTGTAATTTCACGTAGCCTGAACCACCACATTCTCCTCACCTATTGATGAGGGGAGTTTTTGCTGTTGCATTCCAGATTACTCTCATACCAGAAGATATTTGTGCAGATATTGTTGAAGTATTGGACGCTCTTCTGTGGACATTACACCGAAAGAAATCTTGACGCTCGATTAGCTTGTTAGCCACATACAGTCTTGTGCAAACTGACTGAACTGAACTGAACTGATACTGATATTGGTGTCGCGATCGGCGAGTATATCCAAATCACAATAAGAAAAAAATGATTTGGCGTGGTAGTTGCTTCTTTGTTGCTCTCTGCCGAAAGAAATTCTGGACCTTCGATTGGTTCGTTAGCCACTTACTGTCCTGCACAACGAACTCACAGAAAGGTAGCAGAAAAAACGATAATAACCTTGACTTCAATCGACTTTTTAAATTTATCACGTTTGATTTTTTGCGATGGTTTCTCGTGAGTTATTATTTATTTTTAATTGGCAGATGGTAGAGGTGAATTTAGAGGCGGTGATCGAGGAAGAATGAGCGATCGTGGCGGTGATCGAGGAAGGATGAGCGATCGTGGCGGTGGACGTGGTGGGTTCAGAAATAGTTTCGGGTCTGAGGGAGGTGAAAGAGGTGGATTTCGTGGTGGCGGCAGGGGCCGCTTTAGTGACCGTGGAGGTTTCAGAGGCCGAGGAGGTGGAAATGACTCAAGAGGTCGCGGCTTCGGAACTCCTCGCGGTCGTGGTGGCCGTGGAGGTTTTCGCGGTGGTAATCGTGTAATTATTGAGCCACACCGTCATGAAGGAATATTTCTTGCGAAGGGAAAAGAGGATAGCTTGGTAACACGAAACGCTGTGGTTGGCGAATCAGTGTATGGAGAGAAACGAATCAGTGTTGATGATGATTCTGGTGAAAAGATTGAATATCGTGTTTGGAATCCGTTCCGTTCTAAGCTCGCGGCTGGCATTGTTAACGGCCTAGATCAGATACATATAAAACCTTCATCTCGTGTGCTTTATCTAGGAGCAGCCAGTGGCACAACTGTGTCGCACGTTTCTGACATTGTAGGGTCAGAAGGCGTTGTCTATGCTGTCGAATTTTCTCACAGATCTGGTCGAGACCTGTTGAACGTTGCAAAACACCGTACAAATATTGTTCCCATTATCGAGGATGCGCGCCATCCCCACAAATATCGAATGCTCGTCGGTAAGCTATTTTCATTCAGTTATATTCACCTTGTTAGGAATGGTCGATAGCATTTTTGCTGACGTAGCTCAACCTGATCAATCGAGGATTGTTGGCGTGAACGCGGACTATTACCTCAAAGCTGGAGGCCATGCTGTTATCTCTATTAAAGCATCATGCATTGACTCTGTTGCCGCACCTGAAGTAGTATTTGCAAAGGAAGTAGATACGTTGAGAAAACTGCAGTTTACTCCAAGAGAACAAGTTACACTGGAACCTTTTGAACGTGGGCATGCTATGGTTACTGCTCAATACAGGTAAGTCTAAAAATCTTAACTTTCATGTGTTTTAGAGCCCCCAAAAAGACCAAGACCGAAAATTGAAAATCGGTGCTATTTCTGTATAGATTTTTCTACATACAAAACTGTCGAAAAATGGTGTTTTATATCAATGTTTCGGTTCCGAGTGACCTTAGGCAATCTTTGATGATTGTCACATTGTTTTGCTTCAGTATAATTTAATTGTGAAACTTTTACATTTCGCAATATATTACCAGCGTATTCTGACATTTAGCAGTTATAATATAGTGCTTGAATCGAATTTTCGCGAATTGTTTAATCAAATGTAGCACATATATTTGCAATCGTGCGTAGTGTATGTATATATGAAATCGCAACCCTGATCTAGGCAAAGTGCCGCACAATCAGAGGCTACACATAGGCTAGTATATTGTCACGTTGCCCAGATCTAGATAGGTATAACGGAAGAGTGACGAGTTTCCAGCGTGTTTCCACATGCAGTTCACGATCGGTTTAAAATCAATTTAGCACGGTGTTAGCTGCGCAGTACGTAAGCGTTGCACAATTGCACACTCATGCTAGATTAAAAGAAAGAACTACAGAAAAAATTGATAATAGCAGGTCTAAAATTCAGCGATAATTTTATAGGCAATTGTTTCTATTTTAGATGTCGCGCTATAAAAAGCCCGTGAAATCTATTAATCCCCATAAAGTGGTGATGAATCAACATTTGTGCGTTCCATGATAAACTCATGCAATAATTTTTTATGTTCTTGATCCATTCATAAGCGGCAGGTTTGACAAGATGCTGTCAGGTTTCCCACGCCAAAACAGACGAAAAGGCCTGGATAATCTGAGAGTATTTTGCCCCATTCACAGTTTATTACTGAGGCACCTAGCCTTCTTCTATATAGACGGCAGAGAGTCACTGATATAGTCCAGCCATGATCGCCATTCAGATTAACGGGTTTCATTTTACGCTGGATTGTCTTTCCAAAACAACCGGCAAACATTTATCAAGTGCATGTTTAAACTCCACTTCCGTGGTTGCAGCTAAGACTTCCCGGAAATGCCTGGGTTTATACTGGTGATTTCGCGTTTCATATATACTGAAGCGCCTTGCACACAGCTCATTTACTAGATGCACAGCTTTCGAGTACATATTTCAGTGTTCTGTACAGCCTTGTAATGGTTCGTTAATCACTGGATGGTAGGTAACTTCACTCGCTTAAACTCAATTTTCTCAACCGGTCACGTAAAATGATTAGAGTTTAAGCGCACTAGTGGAGTTTCATGACACCAGGCTGAGTAGCTTACATCTAATCGGTTGCGACGAATAATTCTTACCCAACATTCTCATAATTTCCCGGGCGTCTCAAGAGCTGAGGTAAGATTAACCGGTGCGTAATTTTTCAAAGCAAGATCAAGGCATTCAAATAATTGTTGCACTACTTATGGTGAGATAATGTCCAGCATGCCTTTATTTATATGCTTCACGTTCGTCATTGCTTTTAACCACGTCTGTATGAAATCGCAGGCCTGATCTATTCAGGCTGCCTGTGGGCTAAGTTATTGTCAGGTCAGGCCTAGACTGATATACGAAATGAACATAGAAACGGTATTGACACTCATGCGTATATCCGCACGCAGCTCATTACCTTTGACAAATCAAAATAATATCGCGTTAGCTGCGCAGCACGATTGCACATTCATGCAATCTGCTTGTTTACATCTCAGGCAGGACACTCGCTGAGAATGTTTCCTTGTTTTTCTGAGCTACAAACATGCTTTTTGCTACTATTTTGGCTTTAACGATCAATCGGCATTCGTACAGCGCTTGTCATTTTTAGGTAGATACATTGTTGAGGTATAACCTGGTAACATTGTTACATGTCTGCGCAACAACTGGAAAAGAACTTTCGCCATGATTGTTTTCTTCACAAAAAATATCTTCAGGTAGACGAAGTTATTTTTTGAAGCCACTGTTCGTACAGCAAACCATGGTGTTCAAATACAGAATCATAAGTTGATTCCTCGTCAAGCGCTCAAGATATTTGAAATTATCAATGAAATGTGCCTCATTCTCTGCACTTACAGCTGTCCCTTTTGTAGTTGATGGTTCATTCTTTCATTAAGAATGCCTTTACAGCGTTCTTAGTCTAGCTAGAAAGGCAAACGGGTGTCTCTTTTTTGATTTGGAGGATAGAAATCCTTTGAGACTGCAAAGGTGAAGATATTTTTAATCTACTTCGCAGGAATTAACTCTGCAATCCCTTCACAGCCACGGAGGTTCCTATCTATTCAGATAATCATGAAAGATACAACTAACCTGCGCTTCTCGTGCCGCATTATTGCATGTTAACGGAGATAATTTCCCAGTCCACAATGTACTGAGGAAACAACGTCCTCTGAGTTACCGTTTCTTGGTTTTAGAACAGTTTTCTCAAAATTCGATTCAATCATAGACAATGCCAGATCACCGACCTTTTATTTTTGTAGATTCTCCGCACCAGTATTTAATCTAGGCCTGGGAAACCTGAAAGTATGTTAGTCCACGTGCTGTCTGGTATGGTTTGGTATGAAAGCAAAGCCTGACCAAGACAAAGTGCCGCACAGTCAGAGACTGCACGTGGGCTGAGATACTGGCAGGTTGTCCAGGCCTAGACAGATATGACAAAAGAAATAGAAATGAGACTTCAGCGTGTTTCTGCATGCAGCTCACTACCGGTGACCAATCAATTTAGCGCAGTGTTAGACGCACAGCACAGAAGTACTGTACGATTGCACATCCGTGCGGCACTTTGTCTGTGCTTTCATACATTCATCCATCATACAGTATTTCGTATTTTCTTCGTGGTCTGAGTCGCTACAACAGCTAAAATTCTCCTTGTGAACGATGCAGCGCAACATTTATGTTCTTTAGGACGAACCCCACTTTCATTAGGAATCTTCGCGCTATTTAGTTTATGGGATCCGGCTGTGCTACGAATTGGTCTAGACTTTTTACGGGATGGCGCCTCAGGCTGTACCCATTTCGCAAATACAGTTGATATAGACCGCAGTGACTTGCTTGGTTAGTCTCCGGGATCCTTTTCAGTATCCAACCCAGTGTGCTCGCTTCAAATGAGTAGTAGGCAGGATGTTAGAGGCACAAAGCAGACTGATGATTTTCTTGTGATCACTCTCCATGCGAGCATTAGAATCGCGGATAAACAATTCGATTCGCGTGGTGGATTTCCCGGGCAAGAACGTGGGCCTACTTAATCAAAGTAGGTCGAGATTATTTGATTTGTTTCGTGGTAATATCAGAAGAGCAGAAAGGAAGCTGTCGCTCCGTTTTCAGGTCTACGGTTGTTAATATTCGGCCTGATTTCAAAGGAATTCAGCGGGTTTTTCACAGAATTCACACAACCAAATTCAGTTTTTGTTTGAAGCAGCGCATAATTCACAACAAGCATTCAACAAACCAACTGCCTGGAAACAAAACTAACCAGAGGTTAACGCTTCCCTACGTAAAACAGCTCGGAGATTACCGCGAGAACCCCACGCTTACTTGGAAATATTGTGACACAAACCCTCTGCAACACTGAGAGATTTGCTGGTAAACCTCCAGAGCGCGGTTGCTAAATAGAGGAACAACGTCGCACAAAATTTCATGTTTTGATATTGAGATCTATTTTATCGCATATACTAGAAAAAGGCTAGAATCATATAATATAACTAAAATCATCGCCATTAGTGAAACTACTCACTTTGAGGAGTTTTTCTAAGCGGGGTATTCTACACCGCACTCAATTAACAAATACGCTCAACTGGATGGAATTAACGGACTAATGAGAATGCGAACGGGGATACCTAGGAATCTTGTTAAGTTTGATGACGCACTCTCCGCAATCAACTATACGTCACATTCCACGCACACCATAACTGGTGTCTGCTTGTTTGTGGCTATTCAGTAGATCAAAACCAGATAGTTTTCAGTGTATTTTGAAAGAGTGGTAACATGGTACACGGAATTCTACCTTGAAACCATTATTCAATAGGGCAGATACAGATTCACGCGGCTATCCCAAGAGTGCGGCAAAATGCTAATTAAAACGGGTAAAATACCCGACACTTGAAACAGGAAAAATGACGAGCGACGGTATGTATACCCTATGTAAAAGTGGTATCTGAAGAAATTAGCAGCATTTTGAACGCGGCCTTAAAGCGGGCAACATATAAGAAAGGTGGAACTCTTCGTTCGACTTAGGTGCACCTCAAGGATGAATTACCTTTAGAATTGTGTTTATAGAATAACGTGTAAAGATTGTTACTGTGCGTACATCGGACAGAGAACTTCACACGAGGATTGAAGTGCATTAAGAAACGTCAACAGGATGAAAGGGCGTATCAGGCATTAATAAAAGACTGCATTACATGAACATGTGTTAGTCATTGGTCACAATGTGGAATTGGATAACATAGATTACTGCGGCGTGTCATTAATCCTAAAATTAAAGGTTTGCACGCGGAGGCAGTGAGATCACTAATACTGGAACACACACGATTAACAAGGTAGACAGGGTGATGTTCAACGTATGTTCACCGAGCTTGCGTAGTTGCTATTGGACGTTTTGTAATCATGCTAGATGACATCATCAGCAAAACTTCGTTCGAAGCGTCTTGTAGTTGAAATTCTTTGGTTTTTATACGGCTTGCTGTCCGATCACTCCCACGGAATTGTCGAGTTCATGTTATGCCTTCACCGTAAGCGGGTTCTCATTGGTCCATATATTGCAACCAGTTGGAGATGCTGGTTAATTGAATTTGGTGTCGAGTGCCACGCTTCCATGAATTCTCTCGCCCGTCGCTCGTTTCATTTGGCTAATATTCTTGTGCGGTCCCAGTCGAACTGATGCCCGAATTGATCATTATGTATTGATATTGCACGGATGTGCAATCGTGCAGTATTTCTGTACTGTGCCGTTAACATCGTGCTAAATTAATTGGCCATCGGTAGTGAGCTGCACGCTGAAACACGCTGGAGTCTCACTACAATTTCTATTTCCTTTTTCATATCTGTCTAGGCCTGGGAAACCTGACAGTTTCTCAGCCCACGTGCAGTCTCTGACTGCGCGGCACTTTGCCTGGATCAGGCTTGTGCTTTCACATCACACATTGATATTAGTGAATTCCGGTCATGCCTTCGTACGGCCAACTGATGTTCATGTAGTCTTGTGCTCAGTTTGCGACCTGTTTGTCCGACGTAGTTCTTCTTGCAATCTCTACATGTAAGATGCTTCGAAAGAAGTTTTGCTGATTATGTCATCTAGCCTGATGATGAAACGTCCAAGATCAACTACGCAAGCGCGGCGAACACAAGTTGAACATCATCCACACCCGGAGCTACGAATATTTTCCTCTATTGCTGAACAGTTCGGGCGATCAACGCTTAAAAACGCTAGACGCTGGAAAAGCTTTAGCGGAAGAACAGCGCATGCAGAAACCTGACCCCGAAAACTTTACAGCGTATGGGGGGATCCGACCGGCCGTATACCTTGTAACTAATACTTGCATCAGATCCCACAGCCGTAGAGAATATCGTACGAAGCGATCTCATTGTCCTAGAATTCGAGTACGTTTGTAGCGCTAGGCGCAACAGTGACGGAATGAAATGCGTCAGAATGGTGAAATACCGTGCTCTGTGGGCCGGGATACAAAGCACTAGTTTCGCAAAACTGGATTACTCCGATCCGGATAGTCATTGGCGCTCTCTCTTACAGCATCTAAAATCTATTTTGGAGGAACAATCAATGTTTGATTTGAAGAAAACTCAACTTCATAAATTTTCACTACGAAGCAGGACTAAAAAGTGGATGAAACAAAGGGTAATAGCGTGGGAGTTTCATAGGGCTACCAACACAGCTGATTCTTGGGAACAATTTACACGACTGCGAAACAAAGTTATCAGCTTAATTCGAGATGATACACAAGCTTTTTAATCACAATTGATTTCGCAGATGCACTAGAACCCGAAGCTCTTATACAGACTCGTAAACGATAGAACGGATATTAAACCAGGAGTCTTTGCCCTAAAAACTTCGTCCGGCTTCACAAAATCCATTAAACAGATCACCGACCTGTTAGCAGACTTTTATGCCGGAGTTTTTGCGCTGAACTCCGCGGAGACTGATCAGAAACCAATCATTCGACTTGACCGACCGACCTTGAGTGAAGTATTGATTGCTCCGATGGTGGTAGCGCAGCACTTACGATAATTAAACGTGAAGAAATCGCCAGGACCAGACGAAGTATCTCCAAAGCTGCTCAAAACCTGTCATGCGCAGCTATCTGAACCTCTATCCTGCATGTTTAATCATTTGCTCCAAGCTGGTGTAGTACCAAAAGACTGTTAACTGGGACAAATAATACCCATTTACAAAGGTGGTTGCCGTTCTGAAGTTAAAAATTACAGGCCGGTGACATTGCTTTCTCCGATATCATACGTTTTCGAGCGAATAATAACCGCAGAAATAGTGCGACATCTGGAAACGAACTAACTTTTGGCAGTTGCCCAACATGGATTTCGCAGAAATCGCTCTTGTCTAACGAATTTGCTCACAAGCTTAAACGAGGGCTGTAGATGCGGGGGCTGTATTCATGAGTGCTACCTGGACATTTCTAAAGCTTTCGACACAGTTGATCACAATTTACTCTCGAACAAGCTAAAAAGACACGGTATTGTTGGAAGACTATATGAATTGATAAGTGATTACCTCAGCAACCGACACACCAGAGTTCGTGTGGACGGCCTATTATCGAAGAACATCGATGTCACTAGCGGAGTTCCACAAGGCTCAGTGCTTGGATCGATACTGTTCCTAGTCTATATGAACGATATACCAATACCAAATGACAGTAAGATGGTTTTGTTTGCTGACGATATAAAAGTATGGAGGCGAATCAGCAATGCTGATGATCGTATTTTGCTAGAAAACGATTTGAATGCTTTGTACAACTGGTCAACCGAAAATAAACTGTCATTCAAAAGTTGAAGATCATACAGATCGGTCGTAACCTTGTCTCCTCCAATCAATATAAGCTCAGCGACAAAATCCTGGAGTATATCGAAGAAGAAAAAGACATGGTGTCTCGATTTGCGGTAGTTTGAAAAATGGTCTACAATGCGAAGCCCATTTACCAAAGCGCGTCTCGGCATGTTACGGCGGATATTTGGACGTTTTTCCCCGGGGTGTATTCCTCTCATGATGAACACATATATACACCAGGTTCTGGACTATACCGCACAAGCCTGGACACCGTGGCTCCAAAACTACATCTTACTTCTCGTTCGCATATATCAGAGAGCTTCTAAGCTTGTCATTGGACTCCAAAATATGCCATTCGCCGGGAGACTCAGACGACTGGAGCTGAGGACACGTGCACAAAGGAGATTGCGAGGTGATCTCATCCTCGCATACAAAATACTTACTACTGTTTTACACCCCCTGGACGTATTATTCCACCTTCGAACTTCCAGCAACAGCCGTGGCCATGGTTGCAAGTTGGAAACACAACACTTTAAACGAAACTGCCGCATGTATTTTTATTCGATGCGTGTGTGCTTTGTTTGGATTTGCCTACCTGCCGATTTGGTAAGCTCAAACGGTTTATCTATATTCAAATCGAAACTTGACGATTATGTGAGAACCACTCCGAATTTCGAACCCAAATAGATTCAAGATTTATGGTTGAAAAAGCAATTAACTTTACAATAACCACAGAGTGGAACTATAGCGGCAGTTCCGTTTGAAATGTGGTGTTTCCAACTTGCAACCATGGCCACGGCTGTTGCTGGAAGTTCGCAGATGGAATAATATATCCAGGGGGTGGGAAACAGTAGTGAGTATTTTGTATGCGAGGATGAGATCACCTCGCATTCTCCTTTGTGCAAGTGTCCTCATCTCCAGTCGTCTGAGTCGCCCGGCGAATAGCATATTTTCGAGTCCAATGACAAGCTTAGAAGCTCTCCGGTATATGCGAACCAGAAGTAAGATGACTTTTTGGAGCCATGGTGTCCAGGCTTGTGCGGCATAATCTAGAACCGGGTGTATATATGTATTCATCATGAGCGGAAAACACCCCGGGGAAAAACGTCCAAATATCCGCCGTAACGTGACGAGCAGCCGAGACGCGCTTTTGTAAACGGTTTCGCATTGTAGACCGTTTTTCAAACTGCCGCAAATCGAGACACCGAGGTCCTTTTCTTCTTCGGTGTACTCCAGGTTTATGTCGCCGAGCTTGTGTGGATAGGAAAAGCCAAGGTCACGACAAATCTGAATCATCTTCGACTTTTGCATATTCAATGACACTTTATTTTCAGATGACCAGTTGAACAAAGCAGTCAAATCGTTTTACAGCAAGATACAATCGTCAGCATTTGTAATTTGCCTCCATACTTCCATATCATCAGCAAACAAAACCATCTTACTATCATTTGGTATTGGTATATCGTTCATATAGACTAGAAACAGTACTGAGCCTTGTGGAACTCCGCTAGTGACATCGATGTTCTTTGATAATAGGCCGTCCACACGAACTCGGATGTGTCTGTTGCTGAGGTAATCTCTTATCAATTCGTATAGTCTACCAACAACACCGTGTTTCTTTAGCTTGTTCAACAGTAAATTGTGATCATCTCTGTCGAACGCTTTAGAAATGTCCAGGTAGCACGCATGAATACAGCCCCCCGCATCTACAATCCGCGTCCAATCGTCTAAGGTTGTCAGCAAATTTGTTAGACAAGAGCGATTTCTGCAAAATCCATGTTTAGCAACTGCCAAAAGTTGGTTCGTTTCCAGATGTCGCACTACTTCTGCGGTTATTATTCGCTCAAAAACTTTTGATATCGAAGAAAGCAATGTCACCGACCTTTAATTTTTTAATTCTCAGTTTCCAGTCTTTTGGCACTGCACCAGCTTGAAGCAAATTATTAAACATGCAAGATAGAGGTTCAGATAGCTTCGCATGACAGGTTTTGAGCGGATTTGGAGTTATTTCGTCTGGTCCTGGAGATTTCTTTACGTTTAATTTTCGTAAGTGCTGCGCTACCACCATCGGAGCAATCAATACTTCACTCAAGGTCGGTCGGTCAATATATATATATATATATATATATGGTTATTGTAAAGTTAATTGCTTTTTCAACCATAAATCTTGAACGACGACTCCCAATTAATAATCCTTGTACAAGGAAACGAATGGATCATCAAAGCTGAGTATCCCTGGAAATGCTCATTTAAGATGCACACAATAGTTCTACGAAATACGCGGAAATAATTATTAATGAAATACAAAGTTGTTAAGGCCGAATTGGACCTGAACTGACGCAACGGTTATAAAACTCCATCACAGTAACGACCCGAAAAACCAAGGCAAACAAGCGACGTGACCTGGAAAACAAAATTCGCAATATCACCCCTTATCAGGACACTAACAGCGGGGAACTTGGGGTCAAGAACCTGTCCAACAAACCCCTCACTGAAAACGATCTACGCATTCTCGTACGCGGCCTCAACTTCAATTCGAAAGACGCTGATCACACTCAATTCGGAGTCGATATTGAAATCCCATACCTTGTCAGAAGATACGCGAGAAGTCCGACTAAGAATTGTACCCGCACTCACCAGGAATATAGAACCTATTTCACTCAATAAACAGGAAATTAAAGCATTGAACAAACTCAAACAACCCACACCCTGAGCTACGAATATTTTCCTCTATTTCTGAATTATGACAGGGCTTAAATCGTAATATGGACTCGGCGCTGCTACGGAAAAATATTAATTCATGTAAAATTCTGCATAATTTTATAATCTAGTTAGCTTTATGCACACGTGAACCCGTGTCAATTGACCTTGTGTTTGGAAACACAACTTGGCACCCCCAGGATTTGTATAGGCTGTTTAGTGAGACGACCAATTTAAGGTTGCGTTTGGAGTAGTAATTAATGACGTTCCCTGTTCTGACCACTGCCATTGGTATGACGAATCTTGTGTGTCAGAAGTGAAACGTTACCCAATAGCTGCTCTAACAGATTGCTCTTCTAATTTTGTTTTCATGAGGTAAAAACGCAGGCTTCCATTGCAGACGTTCGCAATGCCTATGGCCTTGTACAATGTTATGCTCACCACCTAGGCTCAATATCCCCATGTGGATAATTTACGAGGTCTAACAGCAGAACATCTAACCAAACGCTTAAAAATGAACGGTTCGATTTTAGAGGAGAGCACAGAACAGGTCAATGAACATGCCTGGTATTTTGAACTTACACAAATAGTTCCCGCTAAGGTCAATGAACATGCCTGGTATTTTGAACTTACACAAATAGTTCCCGCTAAGGTAAACAAATCCGCTTGAATTGTAGCTACCTTCGAGTCAGGACTGCCACTCCACCAAACAGATTAAGAACACCAGCGCAAAATCAAGGATTGTATAATCAAATCTATTACAAAAATATCACAATGTTCACTCGTTTTCCGACCGGAAAAATACTTCGAATCGGTGATTCATTCGCCGATTACAATGCACACGTAAGCGGTTCGAAAACCCTCCCAAATGTGGCAGTCTTTCGGCAAAAAACACTCGTTTCACACGACTGTGCAATAAAGCCATTGCGCACATCATACAAGGTTCCATGGATAAATAAACATCCAAATCCGAACACAGATAGCCCGATGCGGTGGAAGACAATTGTATCTGAGCCACTTGTCTCACGACCAAAATGACGGCGTGATCGAGATAAGATGCAAATCCAATCCCCTCGTCTGAAGTTGTCGCTTGGGCAATAAGCGAGAGAGAATTCGGGTCTACCACGAGGGCTGCACAATGTGTACCACATTCTCTGGCACAAGACTGTCTGCAAAATGTAGTTTGTCCCGCCTTTTTGACGAGATTGTTGACATGATCAATCCACTGGTTATGACTGGAATAGAAGATGCACGTGTATCATTGACCACGAAACCAGATACAGCATTTCTCAATCAATGAATAATTTGAACGTTTCAACTTGGTTCTCTAACGCAACAAGTAACTATCACAAAACTACTACTACTACAACCAATCTCTGAGCTACAAGTATTCGCTTCAATATCAAACAATTTCCTGCGAGACACGATCCAGTATACCAGACGATGGGAAACATACAGCCATAGATCAGCATCAACGAATGAGCAGCTTTTCTTTCTACATGAATGCCAACGAAACCGACTAACACCAAAATGCTTATAACGTCGTCCACCCCGCAATCATCCACGTGCAATAAAACTAATGGAGAAACAAAATCGCGAATGGATATCCATGATGATCACAGATGCCCACGAAAGACTGAGGAGATACAAAGCTATAATAAATGAAGAACGAGCGAGGTGCGACGTCCACATTGGGCAGCAACTAACAGATGACCTGGAGAAAGCAATTAAGATAACAACGAGCCGAGCAAAAATGAAGAAGCGAAGAACACTTGACCTGAAATCGCAAAGAATTAAGCTCAATGAATGGGATAATTACGCAGAAACCTGGGTGAGAAACCTCTCAACAAAGCAATTGACAACAACCGAAGAACGGGTGCTTGCGAAAGGACTTAACTTTAATTATCGGGATGCCGACGCAAGTGAATTCTTAGCGGGTCTGGAGGACATAATCAAATCTCAGGATCTGGATCAGGAAACAAGAGAAAATGTTCGGCAGAAAATCATTCCCGCATTGCAGAGAAACGTAGAACACCAGATGTTCAGCTATGCGGAAAGGAAAGCCATCAAACAACTTAAAAACGACCAGAACATAGTCATTTTACCCGCAGACAAAGGGCGAATGACGGTAGTCATGGATAAAGCTGATTACATTGGGAAAGCTGAAGAACTACTGCGGGACACGACCACCTACCGACAAGTCAGTGAAGATGAAACGAAACGACTAGAAAACAAGATTAACGCTGCCCTCAAGAGACTGAAATTCAAGGCACAGATTACCAGTGCCGAGTACTTCCGAATGAAACCGGAAGATTCCTCAATCCCGCGATTCTACGGTTTACCAAAGGTGCACAAAGAAGGTATCCCACTGCGTCCAATTGTTTCACTGCCGGGAGCACCCACGTATCGATTGTCGAAAGAACTACGAAGAAAACTCCTATATCTCGTCAGAGGCTCGGACCACTCCGTACAATCGGCAGAAGAATTTCTCATAAAATTGCAAAACGTGAAGATTACTGAAGACGAGCTGATGGTCTCCTTCGATGTCACCGCCCTATTTACGTCGATCGACCTTACACTCGCCAAGCAAACAATTTCATCGCTGCTAACGGAACACGGAACAACGTATGGCGGAAATCGAGTCACTCATGAGGAAATAATGACGCTCTTGGACCTTTGTCTCCACACTCAATTCAAATTCAATGGAAAATTGTATGAGCAGATCAAAGGAACCCCAATGGGGTCACCTATCTCTGGACTGATAGCGGAAGCAGTAATGCAGAGATTGGAACGCATTGCCATTCCTCTAATAGAACCGAAACTTTGGGTACGCTACGTGGATGACACAATCGTCATAATAAAGAAATCGCAAGTAGAATACGCTCATAGACTACTGAACTGCGTCTTCACAGGAATACAGTTCACAAAAGAAACTGAAATCAACAGGTGCCTACCGTTCTTGGATGTCCTTGTAACTAGAAGCGACACCGGATCCCTCAAGACAAGTGTCTACCGAAAGCACACACATACGGACCAAATCCTAAACTTCAAAAGCAAGCATCCGATTGCACACAAAAGGAGCTGCGTACGAACGCTATTCAACCGAGCGAAGACGCACTGCAACTCGTCTGAAACGCTGGTAGAGGAAGAAAGATACCTTTTCAAAGTCCTGAAGAAAAACGGCTACCCGAAGAGCTTTATACTAAGATACAAATCGCCAAGAACCATGCCTACGGAGCAACCAAACGCACAGGTCAGGAAACCTTTACCTTACATTGAGAATGTTTCAGAAATCGCTGCAAGAGTACTGCGACCACTCGGAATCAACGTTGCACACAGACCTACGCGAACACTCCGCAATCAGCTGTGCAAATTGAAAGATGTCTTGAAAGAAGAAGACAAAACAAACGTGGTCTACAAATTCCCATGCGCGGATTGTCCGATGCATTACGTGGGACAAACTGGAAGGAGGCTGGGTACCAGACTGAATGAACACCAATCAGCGGTAAGGAGGCACGACTATAAATCATTACTATCAATTCACGTCGATCAAGAGGGACACCAAGTCAACTGGAATGGAACCAGAGTCATTGCAAGGGGACGCACGCGCCACATACGGGAATTCCTCGAGGCGTGGCACTCCACAACGCGGTCATTGAATCAACACGTTCAATTGGATGACATGTATGTGCCAATGAGGAACCGAACATTAAGACGCGTGACCTTGAGAACAACCAATGACGAGGAAATAAACAGAACGGTGAGCGTATAAAATCAGAAAACACGACGGTTACGAACACTTCGCAAGAAGTTCAGCTGACGATGTCATCTAGCTTGATGACGAAACGTCCTACTGTTACAATGCCAGC